>JACEFZ010027760.1:282500-285000 GCA_014155875.1 Cepaea nemoralis
TTGACAAGGGCATCGGCATCAGCACACCATGAGGAAATTCGATCTAGTTCGCCCTGCATATAGTTGGCAACCGCCTGTCTATCTCGACCCTGTCGATACACGAGGATGTCGTCAACGAATGATAGAGTCCTACCCCTCCCATCCAACTGTTGTTCAGTGATCGGCACCGTATACACGTTGAATAGTACTGGTGACAGTGGTGAACCCTGCGGCAATCCTGGACATATCGTTATCGGCTCAGAAGACCAACTCCCGCATCTTAGCACCACCTTCCTTTGGAGTAGAACTGCAGATATCCATCGTACAAGGTGAGGGTGCACTTTCAGTCTGAGGAGGGTTTGCATCAAGTGCTCGAAAGATACTCTGTTATATGCGTCCTCTAAGTCTATGGCGGCCGCACATGTCTCTTCTCTGGACCTGAAATCCTTCGTAAACATCTTGAGCAAAGACCGCCGCATTCAGCCATGACTCTTTGTTGCGTCTGTATCCTCCAAGTGTGGGCGGGAAGCAGCCGAGCTGTTCAAGTCCCAAGCAAGTCCTGTGTGCTACAATTTCTCCAGTAGATTTGCCAACAGTATTCTGCATCGTAATGATTCTGTAGCCGCTTATCTTGGAGTGGTCTTTGTTCGGTTTTGGCAGCGGCAGCAAGTAGCTGTGTAGCCATGCTTCTTGACCTGACCCCCTCTGGATACTGGTGTTGAATCTCTCTGGCCAGTTCTTCCATGTCATCATCTGAATAATCACCATTAGGTCACCATATCGGATGCCGTCTGGGGCCTGGGGCGGTGTTAGGTGATTTCTTGAGCATTCGCACGCAATATGTCAACTGTGATTGTCCATTCTTCGTCTGTCCCGACCCCCTCGCACAACTGAGAGAGTGTTGTTGTGGTCCTCATGTTCTGGCGGGCTCGTCCTTTCTGGTCAGTCTGTTCTATGTAGCGTGCAAGAAGGGCCTTACCTTTATCCGCATCCGACTTTTTCCCATGCGAGGTCTGTGCCTTGAAAGTCTGGAATACCCCTACGTTATGCAGCACCGTTCATGCTCTTGTGGAGGCGCCAGAATGTCGTAGAGAGATTGCTCGGAGCACACCTTCCTGCAGAACTCAGTCCCATTTGTCGGCCTTGGCCTGTTTGGCGCAGGATTTGAATAAAGTCGTCGTCCTAACGACCTCAGTCTTCAGGTTCGCCAACTCAACCTGTGGCATGTTAGCCTTTCTGGCCTTTTGCCAGTCTTTGACGCCTGCCTCTTTCCCAGCCACACCTTCTCGACCTCTCCATTCCACCATGGTGGCTGCAGCCATCTTTCTTGTCTCTACGGGAGGAAGTTAGTTTCTTCTTCTGATCTTGCTTATGGCGCTTGACCAGTGGTGTCGTACGGGAAGGCATTGGTCTTGTTTCTTTGACTCATGGCCCCGTCTTCTTGATCAGGATGACACAAGGGTAGTGGTCACTATCGTGGTATCCCAGTGTGCCCCACCGGCACCTTGGTGCGATGGTGGGCGACACCAGAGCCAAGTCAATGATGCTGTCAGAGTCGCCTGGTCGAGTGGCCATTCTAGTGACCTTCCCATCATTCAGACAGATTAGGGCAGCAGATGCCAGGGCGTCCTCCAACTCTTCTCCCTGTCTATGGTGATGCAATTCCCCCATTGACTGCCTCTGGCATTGAAGTCCCCGCAGTAGATGATATGCCTTTTCATCCATATCGAACAAACTCTGCCATTGTCGCACGTCGACCTTCCCATTTCGCGCATAGACGTTAACGATTACAAGCTGCACTGGTGTCATTATTCTTAATGCCTGCACTTGCAGGGCATCGCTGTTCCAGGCGGACATATCGATCTCAGACACTAGTATGTTTGTCGCGGACCAGAATGGGCCTGTCCGAGGTGCCGCCCTGTTAAGAAACCCTGAAATCCCGCAACATTGACTGTTCCGTCGGTGAGCTGTGTTTCTTGCAAGGACTACAATATCGGTTTCCCGTAGATTAGTTTTTCAAGAATGTGGTCGGCGTTTGACTAAATGATGCCACAGTCCAGTACAGTACCTCGAACATTTCCGATACCCAATCTGTCAACATTTTAAGCGCATTCTGCGCGCGCCCGCCCTCTTACCACGTTGTGGTCCTAGCTGTCGTCTCTGGCCGTCATGTTAGGCTTAAACTATCGCCACCGGCCGCCGAAGGATACGCCGTAAAGACGACCGGACGCGCGTGCACGAACTCCGTGGCACGGTCCGAACTCCATTTCCATCCACGTAAAAAGCACTTAATCCTACACATCAGAAAAATCACGTTCCATTTTACGGGAAGAAGAAATGTCCCGCCATCTTGCTTCAAGGGGAACTTACTCTCGGATGTATGTAATGTATGTATGTATGTATGTATGTTAATGTAAGTCTGTATTGTATGTATGTATGTATGTATGTAATGTATGGTATTAATGTATGTATGTCAGTATGTTAATGGGTATGTAGGTTATGTAATTGTAAGTTATGGTAA
>JACEFZ010027760.1:287500-294236 GCA_014155875.1 Cepaea nemoralis
ATTGGTGTATGTTGTGTAATGTGTGTATGTGGTGGTATGGTTTGGTATGTGTGTAATGTGTGTAATGTGTGTTATGGTGTGGGTATGTTGTGTATGTGTGTATTGTGTGTTGTGTGGTATTGTGGTGTTATGTTGTTGTTAGTGTGTGTATGGTGTGTATGTGTTTATGTGTGTATGTGTGTATGTGTGTATGTGTTGTAATGTTTGTGTATGTGTGTATGTGTGTATGTGTGTATGGTGGTGTATGGTGTGTAAAATGTTGTGTATGTGGTGGTTGTTGTTAATGTGTGTGGTGTGGTATGTTGGTATGGTTGTTGGGTGTGGGTGTGTAGTGGTTGTGTGTGGTGGGCGTGCTTGCTGCGTGCGTGCTGCCATGCCCATGCATGCATGCATCATGTATGTATGTATGTTATGTAAATGTTAGATGTATGTATGTATGTATGTAATGTATGTATGTATGTATGTATGTATGTATTGTATGTATGTAATGTATGTATGTATGTATTATGTATGTAGATGTATGTATGTATGTTATGTTTGTTATGTATTGTGTTGTTATGAGTGTGTATGTGTGTGGTGTGTATGGTATGTATGTTTATGTGTATTTGTGGTGTGTGGGTGTGTATGTAATTTATGTTGTATGTGTGGTGTATGTTTTTGCATACACAAACAATGCCAATGGCATATAACTTGGTAAGACATCTAAAACATTCCTATCTTAATTTCTTCTTTGTCTGTGTTTCCTGCCTGCCTGTTTCATTTGTTATTCTTTTTCTGTCATATGTTTGGGCAAGAGATCAACACCACGCAACGTCACGCATTATCCTTTTGCGTCTTTTCCTCTTTATTTCTATAGATTGTTTTTCTGGTAGCGTCAACACGACACAACCTTCCATTAAAAATAACAACACATAACAGCCAACAAGCAATTATCTCTGACATGTGTCAGAAAATCCCACACACAGTCAACAGACTGTAATCGAGAAATAAAGCCGAAGACAAATAAGAATCATGCAGAGATAATTACGCTTCACTGCACTCCAGGAGCTGAGCCAGAATACCAATGTTTTACATATTGTGAGATTACTTCCCACCCAACCAGAACCCTTTATTGTCAGAAGAGTTTATCTCTTCCAAGACAGTATCCTTTGCTTCCACGAGATAGTTCTTAGGTATCCAAAAAAACAAGAATAATGAAGCCCAATCCGATCATATTTTTCCAAGCCGTAATTTCCTGCTTCACATCAAAAGTCTTGTTGCTTCGGAGAGGTCCCGTTTGTACAAGAGATATCTCTTGTTCTGGTTAGATTTTTCTTTTTGTTCTATTCTTTGTGACATTTTCTTTTGTTCTGCTCTTGTCCACCTTTTCTCTGTTCCATCCTGTCACATTTACTTGGTTCTTTTCTTGTCAAATTTCCTGAATCTATTCTTGTTCAGATTTCTTTGGTTTAATTCTTGTCAGATTTCTTTGTTTCTATTCTTGTCAGCAATTTTTTCTTTGTTCTATTATTGTTAGATTTCTCTGTTTTTTCTCTTGTCAGACATCTTTTGTTCTGGTCTTATCAGATATATTTTTGTTCTGTTCTTGTCAGATATCTTTGTTCACATTTTGCTGTCAAGATGAAACAAAGACGTGCTAAATGCGAAAATCAATCCATTTCTACAACTGAAAAAATGACTTTGGATAATACAACTATGTAACAAACATAATCAACTATTGTAAATCTTTGACTAAAGACACAATTAAGTTTTCCATTTTTAGTGCTTGTGTTAGTGAACATATAGAACCGGCAATAATAAACATGTTTCTAATTGCTGTGAGAAAAAATATCTTAGAGAAAAATAGTCTTAGAGAAAAATAGTCTTTAGAGAAAACGTCTTAGAGAAAAATAGTCTTAGAGAAAAATAGTCCTTTGGGGAAACGTCTTAGAGAAAAATAGTCTTAGAGAAAAATTTTACTCATATAGAAAAAATAGTCCTTAGAGAAAAATAGTCTTTAAGAAAAATAGTCCCTTAGAGAGAATTAATCTTAGAGAAAAATTGGTCTTAGAAAAAAATAGTCTTAGTGAAAAATAGTTCCTTTTAAGAAAAATAGTCTTAGAGAAAAATAGTCTTAGAGAAAATTAGTCTGAGAGAAAAATAGTCTGAGAGAAAAAAACAGTCTTAGAGAAAAAAGTGTTAAAGTGCAAACATATAACCTATACCGTTATATACATGTGAAATATGAGCATAAGCAACAGATTAGAAAACCTAATGGCCGTTAAAATGCTCCTTAGAAAATGGCAAAAGAATACGAAATTGGAATTTAAAAAAGAAAACACACAAATAAAACAATTCTACAAGAAACAAATGAAAATAGTAAACTGATTAGAGAAATTAGACGTAGACTGTCCCAATATGTTTTTGGGCATAATGTTTTGGAGTTAGAATTGAGTAGAAAACGTAGTGACAAAATGACAACATAAAATGGGGGAAAGAGCATGGGCAAGTCCGAGGATAGATACCTAGTTGGTTTGCCCACGTGGCATGATCAGGAAAAGAACACAGAGCTGACCCACGACTCCTGTGATCGTGTGAGATGGCCCAAAGCCACGAAAGCCCAAGGTCGTCAGCATGCACATGATGATAATCTCATCGTAGTGTAATTGAAAACACGACTTCAACTCAATACAATACAAAGAACAAACACTTCTTGTAGAAAACGAAGACACAGTTAAATCGGGCATTGACATGTGATATTTAGATATGTTTAGGATGAGTCGTAACATGATTCAGGAGGTAAGACATTTCCTTTCACAGTACGGACACATCTGTGCTACAGTTTGGGGGGAATTCACTTCACCTGACGTTAGCGTGAGTGAAGTTTACATATCTCGGGAGTCATGCATCTAACGAAGTTAGTAATACAACTGAAAAACGAACTGATTTAGGTTAAGAGAAAGAAAATCAAGGCAAACCATGACAGATTTTCAATTTTAACATCTGACTTCCTGAAGTGTCATCTCTCCGCAATAGCAAGCTAGTTGTAACACATTGGAAACCAATTTTCCGTGACACCTTCTTAGTGTCCAGTTTTACTGGGCGGTTTTTTTATTTGCTTGATCAGCGAAATTCCTATTCCTTATACACCAGCAATTAAAGTATTGTTATTAATTTTAATAAAACGAAACAAATATTTTTATAATAATGAAAATTTTTAGATGAAGGTGATATTTCCTTTGCTTACCGACACAGTTTTTCATTGGCTCAATCACTTTGAAGTGGCAGGATCCTCACAACCAGTGGGTTCTGGGTCGACCAAGCCTTATAAAACACAGGGTGTCGACACACATTTACGCACTCACCCGACCTGCGGTCGACAGTAAACTAATACGCTCAGCGTCGTCCGGGATAGGAGCCTGCGTGACTAGTGGGTTAGTGGGAGTGGCTAGTGCTAGTTGTGGCTAGTGGCAGTTGGCTAGTTGTGGGCTAGTGGCAGGTCGCTACGTTTAGTGGGCAGAGACCTAATGGCTAGTTTGTGTGACTAGTGGTTAGTGGGCAGTGGGCTAGTTTCTGGCTAGTGACTAGTTTTTTTTGTGGCTAATGGCTAATGGCTAGTTAATATTGGCTAGTGGCTAGTGGCTAGTGGTTACTGGCAGTGGCTAGTGGCTAGTGGTGGCTTAGTGCTATTGACTATTGTTAGTGGCAGTGGCCTAGTGACAGTAGCTAGGGGATAGTTTTTGTGGTTAAATGGCTAGTGGTTAGTGGCAGTTGCTAGTGACTATTTGGGCTAGTGGCTAGTGATATTAGTTTATAGGCTAAATGGCTAGTGGCTAGTTAATAGTGGCTAGTGGATAGTGGTTTAGTGGCAGTGGGCTAGTGGCTAGTTTTGTTGGCTAGTGCTAAATGAAGTAGTTATAACTATGGCTAGGGCTAGTTAATAGTGGGCTAGTGGCTTGTGGCTAGTGGTTTAGTGGCAGTGGCTAGTGACTAGTGTGGCTAGTGGGCTTGTGATAGTTGCTATAGTTTTAATGGCTAGTGGCTAGTGTGATAGTTTTTATAGTTAATGGTTGTGGCTAGTGCTAGTTAATAGGGCTAGTGGCTTTTTGTGGCTAGTGTTATGGCAGTGGCATTGGCTAGTGGCTTATTGACTAATTGTTAGTGGCAGTGGCTAGTGACAGTAGCTAGTGGCTAGTTTTGTGGTTAATTTCTAGTGGTTAGTGGCAGTGCTAGTGATTAGTTCTTTCCGCTAGTGGCTAGTGATAATAATTATAGCATGGCTAGTGGCTAGTTTAATAGTGGCTAGTGGCTAGTGGTTAGTGGCAGTGGCTAGTAGCTAGTAAGGCTAGTGGCTAGTGAATTAGCAATTTTATAGCTAAGTCTAGTGGCTAGTTTTTAATAGTGGCTTAGTGGTTAGTGGTTAGTGGCCAGTGGCTAGTGCTAGTTTGTGGCTAAGTTGTGTTAGTTTGTGGTTATGGCTAGTTGTTTGCTAGTTGTGGTTAGTTTTGTGGTTAGTGGCTAGTTTTGTTTTTGCTAGTTGTAGCTAGTTTGTGGTTAGTTGTGGTTAGTGGCTAGTTGTTGCTAGTTGTGGTTAGTTGTGTGGTTAGTGGCTAGTTGTAAGCTAGTTTGTGGTTAGTGGCTATGGTTAGTGGCAGTGGCTAGTGCTAGTGATAGTAGTTATAGCTATGGCTAGTGGCTTAGTTAATAGTGGCTAGTGGTTAGTGGGTTTTAGTGGCAGTGGCTGTTGTGGCTAGTTGTGGTTAGTTGTGGTTTAGTGCTAGGGCTAGTTGTGGCTAGTTGTGGTTAGTGGCTAGTGGGTTTAGTGGCAGTGTCCAGTGGCTTGTAGACAGTATATAGTGGATGTTAGCTAGTAGCTAGTAGGTAGTTGCTAGTCACTTGGTGGGGTTGTGGTTAGTGGCTAGTGGCAGTGGCCTAGTGGATAGTTTTGTGACCTAGTGGTTTAGTGGCAGTGGCTAGTGGATAGTGGGCTAGTGAGTAGTATTAGTAGATTGTGGCTAGTGGCTAGTTGAAATTAGTAGCTAGTAGATAGTGACTAAATGACTAGTGGCCCTAGTAGATAGTAGATTAGTGGCTAGTGTCTAGTGACTAGTTGGCTAGTAAGCTTTCTGGCAAGAGGATAGTGGATAGTGGCTGTGGGTAGTTGCTAGAATCTTTTGTGTACATGTGTGTAAGTGGGTTATGAATGTGTATGTGTTGTGTTGTGTGGTGTTGTGGTAATGTGTGTATGTTGGCGTGTGTTGTATGTGTGTGTACATGTGTGAAAGTGTTGTAAGTGTGGATGCTGTTTTTGTATATGTTTTGTATGTGTGTGGTGTGTGTGTGTGTGTGTGTGTGGTGTGGTGTGTGGTTTCGTGTGTGTATTGTGTATATGTGTGTGTGTTGTAATGTGTTGCCATGTTTTTGTTGTGTGCATGCATGCAGTGTTTCTAGAGTATATTGTATTTTATGTTATTGAGTTGTGTGCATAACTGTTGAGAGTTTGTGCAAATGATGTAAGTATGCATGCAGGTATGTATATGTGCGTGTGTGGGTTTTTATGAATGTGCGTTGTGTGCGTGTGTCTGCCTTTCTCATACATGGTAAATATGCATTGCTTATGCTTACAAAATCCCATTTGACACTGTTTTTGTTTTTTCCTATGTGAATGTATCATGCAAAATTGATGAACGAATGATGAGTGACTGGAAAGGCCGAATGTAAGACGCGCCTGCGTGCCCATTTGTTACCCTTTTTGAAAATAAAGTTTCGGTCCGTTCGTTTAGTTTAGATCTCAGTCAGATATGTCCTGAGCTACCGTATGATAGGAAACATTGTAAACAATATACTGAGGGGAAAGGGACAGAAACAGACAGACAGACAGACAGACAGAACAGACAGACAGACAGACAGATAGATAGATAGATAGATAGATAGATAGATTAGATAGATTATAGATAGATAGATAGAACATAGACGACAGACAGACAGACAGACAGACAGACAGACAGATAGTTTTAGATAGATAGATAGATAGATTAGATAGATAGATTAGATAGATATAGAATAGATAGATAAGATAAATAGATAATGATAGATTAGATAGATTAGAATAGATAGATAGATAGATTAGATAGATTAGATAGATAGATACTACCTGAGTATACTCGATATAGGCGCCTAATGAATTCAACTAATTATCAGAAAAAAAGGGCCAAAACTAATAAAGAGAGTGAAACTAATCGATCTTCTAGAATACCCCACGAAGATATCTACAGACATCTTAAAAGCGAAACCTTCTAACAGAAATCACATTTACTTGTCTCAGACTTTTCTAGGAAGCATTAGAATTCTGCCAAACATGAGAAAGTCTGGCCAAAATGTTAGATTGTCTGACATGGGTACAGTAAAAGGTGCGTGTCAATGTCCTGGAGAATACAAGCTTCAGAAAGTGAGACAGTTTATTCCTGGGAAAGAAGTTGTCTGGGAGTTTGCAGAGATGTGGTGTGTGGACATATAACCACCATAGAGATGAAACAAAGATTCATTTATAAGCTCACGTGTCTCAGATTAGATTGCCAACGTGTAGATATTTATTCAACAATTTTGTTTTGAGTGACAGCTGTCATTCCTAACTCAAACTGTCTGGTTTTTAACGCGAGCCCGTGCCCAATTAAGTTGATACTGATTTTTTTATCGTCATCCGGTGGATTGTTTGCGCCCGCAGAACATTTATAGCGTAACAGACTTTAGAAAATGT
>JACEFZ010027761.1:0-12500 GCA_014155875.1 Cepaea nemoralis
CGTTGGACATGATCATGTCATACTCATGTGATAAGTACTGAACAATGAATAAAATAGAACGTGCTTATCGTCCCATGATGCATAAGTTCTGTTTCTGACCGTTGAGAAAATGGCCGGTTTGATCCAAAATCCGTCCAAAGAAGCTCAAAGAGCGGTGATTTCTGGTTCTTTCATTTGAAGGATGTCGACTAGTGGGCATTCATTGAAGAATGCAAGCAGCGTACGGAAACAAATGCGTGTCGAAGACAACAGTAACAGACTGGGCACAAGTGTTTCGGAAAGGACGTCAGTTCACGACAGATCTTCGACGGCCGGGCCAAGCGCATATTGTTGCAACAGCAAAAACCATCGCCAAAATTAATTCAGCAGTACAGGTGAACCATTGTCGAAGCATACGTTCGCTAGCGAAAGAATGTGATGAGTCAACTGGGACAATTCAAAAGGTCGTTCGTAAGAAACTGCAATATCGGAAGGTGTGTTCACAGTGGGTACCACGGGTGTTGACCGAACACCAAAAAGAGGAACGCATGGGATGGTGTTTGAACCACTTGTTGCGTTACAGGGTGGAGGGTGATGCATTTCTCTTCCGCATAATGGCAGGCGATGAATCATGGTGTTACTTTGAGCACTTTGAGCCGAGCAGCAAAAGAGAGAGCATGCATTGGAAGCATGCTGGATCACCCAAAGCCAAATAATTCAAGTTACAGGTTTCCGCTTGTAAGGGTATGGTGAGAGCATTTTTTGACCATAAAGGGCTATTGTTGGCCGACTTTAAAGAACCTGGTGTCAACATCAACTCTACCCACTACTTGCAAACACTAGACAAGCTGCAAAAAGCCATCAAGAATAAACGACCAGGCATGCTTTCTTGCGGTGTGATTTTGTTGCACGATAATGCTCGTCCGGTCTCCGTGGCCAAAGGCTTACGAACGCGGTTCGTGAGCCGGGTATCAGGCGTTCGAAGCTCAGCTGCGACCGATTTGTACAGCAGACTGTGTCACGTTGTGCTATAACGTGCTGATATGGGAGCCGGTCGTTCAGAAATCAATGGCAAACTACTGAACTGTAACACTTGCCTAATACATCAATAGCAGCTAAAAACTGCTGGTGTTGACTGCAACGTCCTGTAAAGGATACGCAACACACACACACACACACACACACACACACACACACACACACAAATGCTCGTCCGCACGTCGCAAAGGTTGTGCAAGAAGCATTAGCAAGGAAAAAATGTTTGCATATCCTTTACGGGACATTGCTGTCAACATCAGCATCTTTCAGCTGATTGTTGATTTCTTGGCAATATTACACTCAGTAGTTTGCCATTGCTTTCTGAGCGACCGGGTCACGTACCCCGTAAGTTACCGACGCGATTCGAACCACTGCTGATTCTCACCGTCGTCACGTTACTTACGAGAGTATAAGAGATTACGGAGAAAAGTCGCTAACCTCTAGGCCAGAAAGCCGGCATAACAATCTTTTTTCTGCTGACGGCATTTGCCGCTTACCTAAGCAATGGAATGCTTGCCTGAATGCGTAGGGCGACTTCTTCTGACCAACCCATGCTTTGTTTAATTCTACCACACCTGTTAATGTTTCTTTCATGCTTTTGTAATAAAGCCATTGGAACGGGTTTCAAATGAACGTCCCTAATACACACACACACACACACACACACACACACACACACACACACGCACGCACGCACGCACGCACACACACACACACACACACACACGAAAAGCCACATTGTGCCAACGGCTTCGGGCGGAGGAGCCCGATTAGGAGGGTACACGCCTTACCATAGTGCGAAGGAAATGCACCCTAAAGACCTAATTTCATGTCAGGGCAGACCAGGCACTAAGCCTAGACCTAAGACTGGTCTAAGATGGAAGCTCCACCAGACGCAGTTCTTTGCTGATCCGGAAGCTTCTACAGCTTGTCTTATTACAGATGTGTTGGCGTTGCCTTTCCTCTGGAGTACACTCGGCAGACCGAGACAGGGGTCATGCTGCATGGGCAACATATGTTCTCTAAATTCAGCCCAGGCTTTGTGCCGTGGAGAGTTATAGCTCCACTTTACAAACTATCGTCCATCAAGATGACAAGGTGTCTATCATATATATCTTTTCTCCATGGCTGTCGATACAGTGGTCAGTTAGTGAGTGATATTATGGCATTAAAAGCATGAGTTATGGGAGAACTAAGGATGGACCACAAACACATAACATATGTCACATATGACAGGTTGTAGCAAGCTGACACAGAGGTTGGTGACTGAGTCCGACCACAACTGCTGTAATTTGGCATCACTACCCGCAGAATCAGGCGTGACCACACGTGGGACAAAATAATTGCACCTACAATTATTGTGCTGCGCCAGCAATCAACAGTTGTGTCTGCCGAGGGTTTATGAGAACATAGTGACTTACTACGGTATCTAGCGAGGGTTTGTGAGAACATAGTGACTTACTGCGGTATCTAGCGAGGGGTTGTTGAGAAGTTGGCCTAGTGACTTACTGCGGTATTCTAGCGAGGGTTATTAGAAACAATAGTGACTTACTTCGGTATTAGCGAGGGTTTTTCTGAGAACTATTGACTTACTGCGGTATCTAGCGAGGGTTTGTGAGAACATGAGTGACTGACGCGGTATCTGTAGCGAGTGTTTGTGAGAACATAGTGACTTCTTACTGCGGTATCTAGCGAGGTTTGTGAGAACATAGTGACTTACTGCGGTAGCTAGCGAGGGTTTGTGCGACATAGTGACTGACTGCGTATCTAGCGAGGGTTTGTGAGAACATAGGGACTACTGCGGTATCTAGCGAGGGTCTTGTGAGAAGTCGTGACTGTACTGCGCGTATCATAGCGAGGGTTTCTGACGAACATAGTGACTTACTGCGGTATCTAGCGAGGGTTGTGAGAACATAGTGACTTAGCTGTATATCTAGCGAAGGGTTGTGAGAACATAGTGACTACTGCGGTATCTAGCGAGGTGTTTGTTGAGAGAACATAGTGACTTACTGCGGTATCTAGCGAGGGTTTGTGAGAACCTAGTGAACTTACTGCGGTATCTAGCGAGGGTTGTGAGACATAGTGACTGACGAGGTATTCTAGCGAGGGTTTGTGAGAACATAGTGATCGTATCTGCGGTATCTAGCGAGGTTTCTGAGAACATAGTGACTTATGCGGTATTAGCGAGCGTTTATGAGAACAATAGACTTACTGCAGGTATTAGCGAGGTTTGTGAGAACATAGGGACTACTGCGGTATCTAGCGAGGGTTTGTGAGACCATAGTGAACTTACTGCGGTATCTAGGAGGGTTTTGAGAACAAGTGATTACGCGGTATCTAGCGAGGTGTTGTGAGAACATAGTGATTACTCGGTATCTAGCGGAGGTTGGTGAGACATAGTGACTTACTGCGGTATTAGCGAGGGTTTGTGAGAACATAAGGACTTATGCGGTATTAGATAGAACATAGTGACTTACTGCGGTATTAGCGAGGGTTTGTGAGAACATAGTGACTTACTGCGGTATCTAGCGAGGGTTTGTGAGAACATAGTGACTTACTGCGGTATCTAGCGAGGGTTTGTGAGAACATAGTGACTTACTGCGGTATCTAGCGAGGGTTTGTGAGAACATAGTGACTTACTGCGGTATCTAGCGAGGGTTTGTGAGAACATAGTGACTTACTGCGGTATCTAGCGAGGGTTTGTGAGAACATAGTGACTTACTTGCGGTATCTAGCGAGGGTTTGTGAGAACATAGTGACCGACTCCGGTATCTACCAAGAGTTTCAGAGAACATGTCAATCAATCAGTCAGCCACATTGATTTTTATAAATAAATAAACGTAGTGTCGCACAAAAATTTTTTTTTAAACCCTAAATTTGTGATGATGTTTACAATTACTTTGATGATAAATGATGATGATGACGGTGATGATGATAAACGATTATGATGCTATACATGATGATGCTGATAATGATGTCCTGAGAAACAAATATTTCTGCACACTTCTCCACAACAAATACCAGTGTGTCAGAACCAGTGCTCTTTGGTATGAACAGGTCAACACCATCTTGTTCTTAATATTCAAGAAGTAATTGACTTTTCAGAGACGAGCTGCATACGTGTATTATTTCTTCGCTGATGTAACCAAGTAAAATACTTTTATAATCAGCAATTGCTCGATTTTTAAAAACCGAAAATAAGTTATTGAGAACGGGGACAAAGCATCTAAACTAGTGGTTCTCAACTGGTGGGGAATCCCCCTCCCCAGGGGGGAATTTTAGGGTTTCCAGTGGGGGGGGGGGGGGGGAATTAAGATTATTTCAAAGATCGCATTAATACAAGAACCAGTTACTTGATATTGTTTTTCCCTCTAAATTTTACTGTTCTGTACTTCTCGCCCTCATGAAATTCGTTTTATAACGTAAGTAGACCACATTGTATGTAGATATTTAGACTAGTTCTAGTGTGTTATTAAATTTAGCTTTCATTTTTATGTATACTGTGTAAGGGTGGTGGTGGGGGGATTTATAGGAAGGAAATTCTAAAAGGAGGGGGGGGGGGAGAAAATGACGTTCTGAACATATGGAAGAGGGGGACATGGTCCAAAAAAGGTTGAGAACCACTGATCTAATACCAGGACTTACCACGACGTCTGGTTAGCCTGGGTATGCGGGTGTCTTGTGAACAATAGTGTAAGGAATCTAGGCATCCCTCGGCGTGACTCCCATGTGTCCGCAGCCTGTTGCATTAATACTTAACGCTGTGTTTTTTTTTTTTTTTTTTTTTTTCTGTATAGAATGCGTGGTTAGTTTAAGTATGTGTGATTTTACAAACCATAATTATCTCTCTCGGCTTTCTTCCCCTCATCATCATCATCATGTGACGTGCTGGTAAACGTGGGTGGTCATGTGTAGCCATCTCACGGAACTACTAGAGTCGTGGATCAGCTCAGTGTTCTTGTCTCGCCCAAGTTCATCCAGGTATTTACTTCTCTGTCTTCCCCTTGTTCTCTTCCCCTCAATCTTGCCAGTTGGCACCAACTTCTCCAATTTATTTCTTCTCTTAACTTGCCAAAACAATTGTGACTATAGCTTTCAATTTTTATGTTGTCCTCTTATCCCTACTTCTTCAAACTACCAAATAATACACATGTCTTTCTCCCCATTAGCTGCGTTCTCTATTAATATAACTAGTCTTTGTAATACATTCTCATTCTGAAAGTAAGGAAATAGAATCTATAGTTTTTGTTTTGTTTTTTTTTTTTTTTTTTTTGCATCAATATAAAATTCAATATCTCAGTAACCAACTGAGGGAAAATGATGAGATTTAGCATATAACCTTATCATTATGACCACCCAACAACAAAATTTTTGTTCTGGAGATTGTACAGCAGATTTCAATGTTTGTTTATATGCGGTATATAATTTACGGTTCCGGCATTAATACCATCATTTTAAAAGTATTACAGCTTCAGCAAGACACACGTTTTGGCACAAACAGCGCGAAGTTAAATGGGTTTGTTCAGAGGTGTCTCCAATTGGGGTTCTTTCATGAAACGTGATTATATAAATAAACTAGCTGACACGGCCCGGATTCGCCCAGCTCCTGGCGGGGATCTATCTATCTATCTATCTATCTATCTATCTATCTATCTATCTATCTATCTATCTATCTATCTATCTATCTATCTATCTATCTATCTATCTATCTATCTATCTATCTATCTATCTATCTATCTATCTATCTATCTATCTATCTATCTACCTGCCTATCTACCTATCTACCCACCCACCCAGCAAGCCAGCCAGCCACCTACCTTTCTGCCTACCGACCTACATACCTACCAACCTACCTTTCTGTCTGTCTGTCTGTCTGTCTGTCTGTCTGTCTGTCTGTCTGTCTGTCTGTCTGTCTGTCTGTCAACCAGTGCGCTCTATTAAATATTGATAAAAGTTACTGGAAAAAATGTGAGGACGATGTGTTGAAAGAGGAAGAGGACTATTGGAGAAAGGATGGATTGAATTTTATGCAACCGAGAGCAATCATCAACCTACTGGAATCGTCCGACACAGATTAAGGTCTGGGATATTTTGCTCCAACTATTCAGACGAATTGCAGGCCCTAAACATTACAGCATCAGCATAATGTCAATGGCAACAGTTTGTATTCCATAGTGATGAATTTTCAATTCCGCAAGCCCTCAGCGGTGATAAACAACTGTATTAAAACACACACACACACACACACACACACACACACACACACACACACACACTAAATGCATTGAATACCAACAGAAGAGTAATATTGCGGTGGAAACTGACATATTGTGGCATAACAAGAAACGTGAGAGCAAACACTTTGTCAAATTAGGGGACAACACACGTGCATACGAATCAATCTATAAACTTCAATGAAAAGAGGACCAACATCTTGGTCGTTAAGAAGAAAGCCCACTACAGAGACACTGACAACTATTTTCATAGTGCAAAACAAGTAATCATGTTCCGTCTCTGAACGGTAAACAGCAGAGTAGACAGTCTTTCACGAAGACTCAAAGCGGGTCTGTCACCCATGTGTACGTGTGAACAAACTACACAGACAGCTGAACAGATCCTTAAAATGGAAACATGATGACTAAATTGCGGTATCATTTCTGGTCACTCCATACGCACATTAACGCACAGCTATTTGGAAGCTTTCACGAACTCAATATAAAAAGCTAACATGAATACTTGTGTACACTTTATTAACCAGCAGCTGAAGAAACAAGAAGGAAATGAAAAATAAGGTAAGAAATATATTCCTTCTACTTTCCTGTTAATTTACAAATTATTTACCCCTGCCTCTGTAAATTCTCTGTCTTTACTAATATTACACATTGCACCCCTCTCGGGATTCTCCGTGGTGAAGTGGTCAAGCCGTCTGACTCGGGCTCCGAAGGTTGTATGTTCGATTCCGGGCCGCGTCCATCATTTCAGGAGTGCATTTTTTCGGAGACTCCCGAAGGTCGTCGCTGGAGCTACGGAGTTCGTGCTTTGTGCGATGCTTTGCACGCTGCGGAAAGAAACTGAGCCATATGGGATAAAAACCCGGTGCAATGCAGCCGAAACTGTCGATTTTAAGCTACTTCTTTCATTGCACCCACTCCCATACGAATCCGGATACGCCTATGTGTGTCATCTGAATTGGCGGGTCTCCCATTACTGTAAACATAAATTTGTTAGCGAGAAATCACTAGTTGTTCAGCAAAACATCAAAGGAATGTCGTCGCTTTCGATGATTTAAGTTGTTTTTGGACCTATCAAAGACATATTCCTTGGGTGGGGGTAAATATAAGACGGCTGGAAAAATTTCATAACGATGCAACAGACAGTTTTCAAAATAATTGATCGTGAATGAAGGCATTCTTTGTGGGACATACTATAGGTGATAGGATTCGTGCTTTGTGCGGCGCTTTCGGCGGGTCGCCCTGCGGAAAGAAACTGAGCCACTGTGGGATGAAACCCGGGTCAGTGAAGTTTTTCTGGTGACTGCCGATTCCAGCGACGATGAACTGTCTTTTTCATGGAGGACTTTTGCGTTGGAATTCTGATGGCGGCATTATGCACAATGTACCTGTGCGGGCTGTTGGCTTGCCGATCCACTTTTCACATTGGACAGTGAGGAGCATTTTGTGTGATATTCACTGGCACAGGAACGGAGCATAATGGGGACGACCTGTTGCTGTGAAGATGGAACCACGACTAACTAACTAACTAACTAACTAACTAACTATCTAACTAACTAACTAACTATCTAACTAACTAACTAACTAACTAACTGACTGACTGACTGACTGACTGACTGACTGACTGCCTGGCTGGCTGGCTGGCTGGCTGGCTGACTGACTGACTGACTGACTAACTAACTAACTAGGTGTAAGGGATGAGAGAGATGACGACTAATAGGCGAAGTGAGCAGGACAAAACCTGGTCTGGCACAGTCAAGGCCTGCATCCACTTATTTTCGCACTGGCGAAAGACCGTGCAAGTTTATGGGGTTTATGTAGACAAATATTATGTTTAAAGGAAGTGTCATTTATGTTTGTAAATTTCATTCCTTTTGATCAAATAGTTCTCTCCCTCTCCTCCTTCTCCCCCCTCTCTCTCTTTCGCTCTCTCTCTCTCTCTCTCTCTCTCTCTCTCTCTCTCTCTCTCTCTCTCTCTCTCTCTCTCTCTCTCTCTCTCTCTCAATGCCAAATACTGGTGCAATTACGTTTGCATAGAGAATATTTAAAATATAATAACATGATAGTAATGCCTAGATTGAGCACTACGCTTATTAATACTTATGTTCAAGCATTCTTCGGAATTACTAGTCATCTAAAAGAAAAGCCCCTAGATACACAATGAGTATGGGACATAAACATCTAATATTGAGACAAGGGCGATTACTTTAATTTGAAAAAGTAAATAATCTATTTAGTATGCTATCATAATCTAACTTATAAATGTTCCCTTTTTAATTGTGTAATTAAAACAATTAGTAATTGAGTCAGATTTAATATTCATTGCAATAAGTCTATTAACTTTATTATAAAATATGTTTGTGATCTTTAAGCAATTAAATTTTATAATGACATTTTGGGCTTTTTCATTTATATTTAATACTTAAGATTTTAATGATAGGATCATTCCTTATTCCTTATTCCTCACTCCTCTTTGGGGAAACATTTTTTTACTGGCCTCCTAGGGCCACACAAAATTTAGAGACAACTAACCACCCCACCTCATACTTTGATATGAATTGCTATCAATTAGATATATTTATAGTGCGTGTGTGTTTTTGTTGTTGTTGTTGTTGTCTCAATATAAAATTCAATATCTCAGTAACCAACTGAGGGAAAATGATGAGAGTTAGCATATAACCTTATCATTATGTCCACCCAACAAAAAAATTTTGTTCTGGAGATTGTACAGCAGATTTCAATGTTTGTTTATATGCGGTATATAATTTACGGTTCCGGCATTAATACCATCATTTAAAAGTATTACAGCTTCAGCAAGACACACCCCCGCTCTTTTCGAAATTGACTCGCGGTTTTCGTTTTGGCACAAACAACCGCGAAGTTAAATGGGTTCTGTTCAGAGGTGTTCTCCAATTAGGGTTCTTTCATGAAACATGATTATATAAATAAACTAGCTGACTCGGCACATGGCTAATAACAAGTGTCAGACCATTATCTAGTATTACTGTGTCGTGTATTTTTGATGTTTGCATTTTGCCCATGCCTTTATAATGCATATCTTTTATATTGTTGCTGTTCTTTGTTAGCCTTGAATGATGTGTGAATGAAATAATGTATGAAAGAGAGTGATAGAAAGGCAGAATGTTAGACGGGCCTGCGTGCCCAATTCTTAACCCTTTGAAAATAAAGTTTGTTCGTTCGTTCGTTCTTTCTATCTATCTATCTATCTATCTATCTATCTATCTATCTATCTATCTATCTATCTATCTATCTATCTATCTATCTATCTATCTATCTATCTATCTATCTGTCTATCTACCTAACTATCTACCTATATACCTATCCTACCTACCCACCCACCCACCCACTCACCGAGCCATCCAGAAAGCCAGCCAGCCACCTACCTTTCTGCTAACCTACCTACCTACCTACCTACCAATCTACCTGTTTGTCTGTCTGTCTGTCTGCCTCTCTGTCTGACCGTCCATCCATCCATCCATCCATCCATCCACCCATCCATAAACCCACCCATCCACCCATCCACCCACTCAACCCACCCATCCATCCATCCATCCATCCATCTCTCTCTATCTATCTATCTATCTATCTATCTATCTATCTATCTATCTATCTATCTATCTATCTATCTATCTATCTATCTATCTATCTATCTATCTATCTATCTATCTATCTATCTATCTATCTATCTATCTATCTATCTATCTATCTATCTATCTATCTGTCTGTCTGTCTATCTGTCTATCTGTCTATCTATCTGTCTGTCTGTCTGTCTGTCCGTCCGTCCGTCCGTCCATTCATCCATCCACACACCCATCCATCCACCCACTCATCCATCCACCCATCCATTCATCCATCCATCCATCCATCTATCTATCTATCTATCTATCTATCTATCTATCTATCTATCTATCTATCTATCTATCTATCTATCTATCTATCTATCTATCTATCTATCTATCTATCTATCTATCTATCTATCTATCTATCTATCTACCTACCTACCTACCCACCCACCCACCCATTCACCGAGCCATCCAGCCACCTAACTTTCTACTAACCTACCTACCTACCTACCTACCTACCTACCTACCTACCAATCTACCTGTCTGTCTGTCTGTCTTCTGTCTGTCTGTCTGTCTCTCTGTCTGTCCATCCATCCATCCATCCATTCATCCATCCATCCATCTATCTATCTATCTATCTATCTATCTATCTATCTATCTATCTATCTATCTATCTATCTATCTATCTATCTATCTATCTGTCTATCTATCTAACTATCTACCTATGTACCTACCTACCTACCCACCCACCCACCCACTCACCGAGCCATCCAGGAAGCCAGCCAGCCACCTACCTTTCTGCTAACCTACCTACCTACCTACCTACCTACCTACCAATCTACCTGTCTGTCTGTCTGTCTGTCTGTCTGTCTCTCTGTCTGTCCATCCATCCATCCATCCATCCATCCACCCATCCATCAACCCACCCACCCACCCATCCATCCATCCATCCATGTATCTATCTATCTATCTATCTATCTATCTATCTATATATCTATCTATCTATCTATCTATCTATCTATCTATCTATCTATCTATCTATCTATCTATCTATCTGTCTGTCTGTCTGTCTGTCTATCTATCTGTCTGTCTGTCTGTCTGTCTGTCTGTCTGTCTGTCTGTCTGTCTGTCTGTCTGTCCGTCCGTCCATCATCCATCCACCCACCCATCCATCCACCCACTCATCACCCACCCACCCACCCATCCATCTATCTATCTATCTATCTATCTATCTATCTATCTATCTATCTATCTATCTATCTATCTATCTATCTATCTATCTATCTATCTATCTATCTATCTATCTATCTATCTATCTATCTATCTATCAACAAACATGATAGAAAATTGGCACCAGAATATAAACAACAACAGTCTATGTGGAACTGTGTTTATTGATTTCAAGAAAGCATTTGATATGATAGACCATGTTATTTTAATTTAAAAACTCGAGACAATGAAAATTGGCCCTAATGTAGTCACTCTAATATCATCTTTTCTATCAAACAGAAAGCATGTAGTATCACATAATAAATCTCTGTCTGAAACCACTACCTTCAATATTGGAGTACCGCAAGGCTCTATTCTTGGCCCTCTACTTATTTGCCATATATATTAACGATCTACCTTTGCATCTTTCGTCGTCCTGCGATCTATTTGCAGATGACTGTACAGGTGTACACAAACGCTGAAGACTGTATTTTACTGGAGTCGTATTTACAACAAGAATTAAATAATGTAGTTAAGTGGAGCTATTCAAACCGTATGCAAATTAACATCACTAAAACAAAAGCAATGTTATTAACAACTAGACAAAGACTTCAAACTCTAAGCTCACACACACCACTTCAACTTCACATCGATAACATGCCAGTTAGAAAGTGTAATGAGCACAAAACATTAGGCCTAATCATTGATAGAAACCTAACCTTTAATTCCCCACGTTCAAGTGCTCATTAAACAAACAGCGAAAAAAGTCTACCAACTCGCCAAATTAAAAACTTCCTTGATGAGGACACAAGGAAGCTATTCTATACTTCTCATATACAGACACACTTTGACTACTGCTCTACGATCTGGGACGGTTGTTCTAATTCAAACACAAAGCGACTTTACTCACTCCAGAAACGGGCCATGAGTCTAATTGATAGCAAACATTTATCTGACAATCCTAGCCTGTATAAACGTCCTTCAGTTACTACCATTCCGCTAAACGCCTGCTTTTCAATAAAGCTAAACTAATTCACAAAATCCTGCATCGGAATGCCCCAAATTACCTTTGGCCATTGTTTAAATATAATGCTAGACACAGTAAACGTTTAAATATATTACACATTCCGAAGCCTAGGATTGACTTGTACAAAACAAGCTTAACGTACTCTGCAGCTCAGCTGTGGAACAATCTTCCACAAGAAATCAAAGACATCACCAATCCCTATTCATATAATCGCAAATTATTCGAACACTATCTCAATACTGGATTACCTTCCCCCTTAATAATAGAGATAATAATAATAATAACAAAACCCTAGTATAACAGCCAATCCCCTTTTTGTAGGCCAGTATATTCCACATGGCTAATAACAAGTGTCAGACCATTATCTAAGTATTACTGTGTCGTGTAGTTTTGATGTTCGCATTTTGCCCTATGCCTTTATAATGCATATCC
>JACEFZ010027761.1:17500-45000 GCA_014155875.1 Cepaea nemoralis
CATTTGATTGACTCAAAGAACACTGTAGTCTTCAGAACTCTTTTTCTCCCTTATTTATATCCAGCTGTTTGAGAGCTGAGCTGAAAGTCTCTAGGAAATTCCCATATTGTGGGTTCTAGAAGATTTCACTTATAGAGAGTTGGTTCTGGATTCTGGGACTACTGGTTAGTTTTCCCAGATGATATATGGAAGCCTCTCCTCCATCCTCCTGTTCTCTGTCAATATACAAAATGGCACAACATCTCTTTACATGTGTTAAAAGATGATGTTATCATACACTAACATACACAGATGGAGATGGGGAAGGTTAAGGTTGATGATGCAGTGTATTTCACTCTGAGGTACTGTGGGTGATATGTGTTCAATTCACCCTTATCTGTGGTAATCACAAGCCTATATGTTGAGACAGGGTAGCTTAACACAATTACAAGTATTCATGTGGTCTAAGTTCCACCATGTTTGAACCACAGTAGACCTGGGCACAAGGAGGACCAGACACAGTACAGCAATCATTGTGACATAGCAACATGGGACAGGCATTGTGAAGGGAAATGGAAAATAGGCATTTACAACTGCAATATGCAATATGGATTAACTAATGGCATTTACCCAATTAGCAGACCAGACATCTATTCCTATGGCTGTGATGTTGGTGCATGAATGTCCTATTCCATATACACTCACTCAGCAATGCCAGACCTCACCCCTTTTCACCAGACTTGTCTCACAGGTACATCATCATCATCATATGCTCTCTCCCCACTGAGTAATGTCCACAGTAGGTAACAGAAGCTCAATTGCATACACAATTGTTCACATATGCACCAAGCACATATGTGGAAAAACATGTTTAGTCCTTGTAAATTTGCATGAGCCATACATTATATTCAGCCAACTAAGACACAGGTTCACACACCTATGGTTCTCTTAGGAACTAGTTTATATGAACCATCCAACAGTAGAGGTAACAGTGTAATACTTAAAAGAGAAATTGTATTAATTCTCTTGAGCATATAGCTACCAGGCATCACATGGACTTAGCAATTCTGGCGTGCCACACACAACCTGTTTACATATGGATATTGAAGCATCTTTCCTTCCACTAGATGTGAGAGACTATTTATTAAATCACCAACTCACTCACTCCATCATTCTCAGCGTTTTACAAAGGAACGTGTACATGTTTCATCACTCATTCCCATTCAGACTGCCATATGTTAACTCGCGAGAGCAAAGGTACAGTTGATTCAAGAATGAGCCATCCTAGGCATGAAGAATGCACAAGGGGTTTGGGTTTGCGAATCTGCATGAGTGTGCTATACATTCATCAAGCATACGCAACCAGTCACAACAAGGGGTTGATATGCATTTGGAGTATACAGCGTGAAAGACGTGTCAAGGTTGAAGATGCAGTGTTCAGAATTCTGGCGCACAGAAGTTAGGTTTTCCACTTTCACATTTTATTCACAAAATACTCATACATTCTTCTCATTCGTTTACCAGGCACAACTACAACAGTAAAGTATGTTTTAAAGTGGTACCTGCTGTCCAGAGAACAATATATTATTGAATCTTTAAGGGCATTGTTGGGTCATCACATCACACTAGCGACCGCTCTCGGTGGAATCCCGCTCAACTAATTAGATTTTAAAATATGGCCCAGGAATAGCGTGGGCTCATTACCTATTAGCCAATCAAAAGACAAGTGCATACCGCCGCCTCCCCCAACTCGTTCTAGAACATACGATCTAATAATAGCCCTTCTATTTCGGATGGTCCCCGTTAAGACTTAAAGTATCTTTATGAAATGTGTCGGACTGGGAATGGGGAATTCTGTTCCATCATGCTAAAGGGATAAAACCCGGTGCAATGCAGCCGACCCTGTCAATTTTAAGCTACTTCTTTCATTGCACCCACTCCCATACGAATCCGGATACGCCTTTGTGTGTCATCTGAATTGGCGGGTCTCCCATTACTGTAAACATAAATTTGTTAGCGAGAAATCACTAGTTGTTCAGCAAAACATCAAAAGAATGTCGCCGCTTTCGATGATTTAAGTTTATTTTGGACCTATCAAAGACATATTCCTTGGGTGGGGGTAAATATAAGACGGCTGGAAAAATTTCATAACGATGCAACAGTTTTCAAAATAATTGATCGTGAATGAAGGCATTCTTTGTGGGACATACTATGCTGATAAAATTTGGCGCTTCTTAGGCAAGCAGTCCCTGTCCGCATCCCCAACCAGCCATCTTTTTTCCATGAGTGAATCGACAAAAAGGGAACATTGCAACTGTACAGAATGGAAAAGTAATTAGTTATGGTAAACTGGGGAACCTTGAAAATAAGAATGAAACATTCGCGCTACATCTGCAACAGGGGGAAGGGGGAGAGACGAGGGAAGCGACATTACGAGTAAAAAACAAAATCCCACCATATTACTTCCACCAATCGTCGTCGCGGAGCTAAAGCAGATGTCTACAGACTCATTGAGGAAATGCGCCAATCTGCCGGTGTAGACACAACAAGTCACAGTTACGGCATTTGTTCTTTCTTACTAAGAGAATATTCTTACTAAGAGAATGGGTTTTATATGGCAGTAAATCTTATCATAGTTGTCGGCGTGGCCGATAGGATAAGTGCGCTCACTCTTCAACTTCTGGTGCACTGATTTTGGAATAGACTGTTCAGTCTGAACACCAGCAATAAGTGGACTTAATCGCTGATTTCTCATTCAGAAAGCAGTGGCAAAGTACTAAAAGTAAAAAATCGCCTAGAAAATTAACCAGAGGTTAATCGCAATGTAATGCAAAAGGTCATGCAATGTGTGTGTATGTGTGTGTGTGTGTGTGTGTGTGTGTGTGTGTGTAGGTGCGTGCGTGCATGTGGAGGTGCGAGTGGGTGCGTGCCTGCATGCGAGCGTGTGCGTGTGCGTGTGTGCGTGTGTGTGTGTGTGTGTGAGAGAGAGAGAGAGAGAGAGAGAGAGAGAGAGAGAGAGAGAGAGAGAGAGAGAGAGAGAGAGAGAGAGAGAGAGAGAGCTATCGACATCCCGGCACATTCGGTATTCCCAAGTGTGCCCAGTCCTCTAATGCAGCAGTCATCTCAGAGTATCTCTACTCACTGTTCCCATGAGAAGGTGGTTGTGTTTTAAACTAATTCAGAATAATTGTCTGTTTTAAAGTTACCCAGAAAGGTGTGTACAACTAAAACAAACGTTGACCAGGGTGTGGACTCTGTTTTGTTCGTCGAATCAATACAATTTGGATCGTTTATTAACTTTCTAATTTTTTTTTTTTTTTTGCGCTCGCCCGCTTTGAACTCAAGCGTAGTCCATACACACTATTTATAGTAGTGATGGACTTAATTTTGCGTGTGGATTAGCTTTCCCT
Source organism: Cepaea nemoralis (assembly GCA_014155875.1). Classification (NCBI taxonomy): domain Eukaryota; kingdom Metazoa; phylum Mollusca; class Gastropoda; order Stylommatophora; family Helicidae; genus Cepaea; species Cepaea nemoralis. Next base: position 20,890 of record JACEFZ010027761.1, read on the forward strand.
ATTAACAGTGTCCCTCGCCATCAGGCGAACCCACTCCGACTTTAGAGGTTCTTGTAATTTACGTCCCCAAGTCAAGGACTATAAGTCAACATTTTCGTTCAGCTGTCCAATGTAGGGGTTGAACCACGTACCTCGGCATCAGCACAACGGATGTTTAAGAACACACGTTCTTACCCATTCGGCCGTGCGGACCTGCACTTTATAATCTGAGGACCATCAAACATTCCATCTTTAAGTATGTCTATGCTCATTTCCGACAACTTTCTGCATCTTTGTTCAACGCTTTTACACACTGCTTCATCAAACCGAACTTTAGATGTAATGTTGGCAGCAAAACTCTTTTTCAATCAATGAAAGGCTTGATGTAATGTCCCATGGTGACGATTCATCATATTCTCGAATATGACAACTGCCATCTACTGCCTGTCTATAGTACCTTGCGGTGTAGCACAGGCGGGTCTTGAGTCTGAGTGCAGTCGCTACGAATTATGCAGGTTAGGGAATTTCTCTTCGCCTCCGACAGAAAAGATCCACACCTTACCGAGGATCTAACCCGAGTCTCCAAAAGGAGAATCCAGCATTCTTGCCACTCGGCAGATCGCTATAAAAACTGTATCATGTATATACATGATAAAGTTTTTATAGCGATCTGTCTAAAATGCGCATGTATAAAACCTACCAACAATATATTATGTAAAGTAAGTAACAGACTCTTTTCAACACATTGAGGCTTATTGGGTATATTGTGCTGCCTCCATATTGTTATAGACCAATCGGCACTCGATGTGTGATGCAGTTAATATTACTCCCCGTCGCCTGAACTCCCCTGGTTAAGGGTGGGTCGAACTAAAAGCCCACGTCATTGTGAAAATAAAAACCGCTGTTGAGTACACGACCACAGGCCCAGCAGGCAAGTATAACTAGTCACTGCGCCACCACGGCTTCCTGGTATTGCTTGCTTGCTGGCTGTGAACTCCAGCGCGAAGTTCTGTATGTCGGATGAAGACACCCTGTTGTCCAACACCAGATGATGTCATACCGGACTGAGGTTTGCGTGAGTATCCGTTGTCCCATGTCAGGCTTATTGGTGTGCAGACTGGTGGTTCCTCGCCGTGCAGGCAGATACTCTCTGACTTCGGAAGAATCAACGATCCTATTACGTTAGCCAGGACCCCGAAGGGACCTGTTGCCCAGGACGCACGGCTAGGACGTGTTAATAGGTCTTGGCCAGTATAAACCCTAGCGCCTTGATGCCTTGGAAACACCTCTGAGTTGATAGCGGCAGGGTTCTGCTCTCTGCACCGTCTGTCGAGTGTGATAATGCAGGAGAAAGTGCACTTAAAAGCTGGAGGCGCCGGCACCCATTCCTTGCCGGGGTTGATACTGCAGACCTGTATGACGACATCTTCCGCCCGACCTCTGATTCCTGATATACTATGTAATGCATACACATTCATTGATACTCAACGTATCAAGAAGAGGGACAATCAGAAATGATTAAATCAGGACTAAATTGGGGCGTAAAATAGATCTAGATTTCATTAGAAAACAGCAAATGAAATGGTCTGGCCAGATACTAGGCTACTGTAACAGAAGTAGAGTAGTAAGTGGGAAAAGGCTACGGCACGATTGAGCATCGGGGGAGAATGGGAAGAGAGATGCTCAAGTCGTGACGTAGTGGGTTGTCAGGGGGCAGTATAGATCAGGGTCTGGACTTGGAAGGACGCCATCTTAATAGACTTTGTCATCGTCAAGAAAATAAACCCTATTTATATGAAACCAAGTCTTTGTTAGTCCTTTACACTGTTACAGGACTAATTTTGGAGCCCTAGACACAGGATTCGAACCTGGTATAATGCGGAGTCTCAAAATGCGGTCTACAGAGTAACAACGCGAAGTCTCAAAATGCCGTCTACTATATAACATCGCGGAGTCTAAAAACTATGAAGATCCTTGCTACATTTGCCTCGATCGCCAGAAACAGAATTGCGGCACGCTTTTGAACAAGCATTGAACGTAACAAAGCGCAGTTAGAAAGATGGCCAATAACTTATCTGTGAGTACAGCGACCAAAAGCCCGGCCAGGGGCGGTTGTCTGTAAGTCTTTTTCAAGACTTGATGTAAAAAGTTAATTGGCGTCAGGAGAAGAGTGAAAACCAACTTGCCATAACGGGTTGCAGCGCCTGCGATTGTCATCAAACCGGCGAGCATCAACTGTAAACACCATCCTAACGACTCCTCTTGTCCATTACTCTGGCGAACGTGTCAGGAGTGTGCTGAAGTTCAAGTCAGTAAATCGATATCTCGAGCGAGCAGGAATGTGCTGAAAGTCGGCCCAGTTTGATCATGTCTTGAGCGAGCAAGAGTTTGGCTGAAGGGCAATCCAGCAATCCAGTCTGATCGTTATTTCAGGTGAGCAAGAACTTTTCAATAAGACAATCAAGTTCAGCCTCAATGTTAATAGGTTTTGTTCTGAGCGCTAACAACTAGGGAAAAAGAACGTTGGTAAAAGACAATCAAGACAGCAAATAAATACCTCGTTACTTCGTGGCTTGACGAATCAGACTATCTCAGGGCTCTACTACAAATGAGAGCCGCTCGCTAATCCTTTGGGCTCTGTTACGTGTGAGTCGTTCTCAAGACGTCGATTTGATGTACTCCATCTCAGAAGGGACCCAACCAAGGGTTGAAGTACTGTACTGAGGCATCCCAAGAAGAGAAACTACCTTAGAAGAAGGAACGAACTACCTGAAGTGCGCGATTGGTCTCAACTAATACAGCGTTGAGATTGACCTGACGGCGAGCCTAGGAAAATACGTCTTGCTTGGACCGGAAAACAAGAGTAGGGTAATTTATAAACCTAGTAACTGATTGAACTGTTCTTACGGTATAAGTGATTTGTGTTTCTTAGATTAGTAAATTACAAGTGTGAAATTGATTTAGTGATCTACATAGAAATATTTCAGCATAGCACAGTGGAGAAACAGGCATAATTTCGGCTGAGTTCAAGACGAGTTTTTTTCTCCAGGTACCAAGGAATATGCAGAAGAAGAAGTAGGAATATTGTATCAAGTTGATTGAAATTATAAGGAAGTTAATATGAATTACCTACATGTGGAATTACAACGTATTAGTACATGGCTGGGGGAATTAAAGGTGTCAATTACTGAAGTAGAGAATTTTGTGGAAACGTTGAAGAACAGAACGACTAGACAAGACCCTTATAGAATTATGGTAGACTGTAATGGAGTAGGAAAGAATAACAGGAGACAGCCATTGCTTAATAAAGACAAAAGACAATATGGTTATGACGAACCAAGTCCTAATGCTTATAGGGTAAGAGACGGTGAGAAGAACAGACGTAATAGTGAAAGGTCGGACTGGTATAGTAGTTATAAATACAAAAATGGGCGTGAGAGAAACCTTTCAAAGAAATCATGGGACTGGCCCTCTCACAGTGCAACCGCTAGAAAAAGACGTAACGAATGGTTTGAAAAGAGACAAAGACAATATTTGAAGTCAGGATCGAAGGATAGAGTAGGACAAAAAGATAAGAATTCAACAACTCCTAAAGTACTTGCCGATATTAGGATTGAACAGGAAAAGAAAACGACGTTATTAGTAAAGAAAATAAACCGAGATACACAGACGCAGGCAGGTAATACGATAGAAAATAGTACGCAGACTCAGGTACAACCAGCCAACAAGATAACAAAGGGAAGTCAAACTGACTTAATAGAAACTCAGTCAAAACCAACTCATTTGACTAAGGGAGACAAGGTTGAAGTTAAGAAAGATAGACGGACGAGAACCAAGGAAGAAAGAAAGCCAAAGAGGAAAACTATTGAAGAAAGAAATAGTAGTATGATAGTTAATAGAGGTACTGCCTTGTCAAGTTCCTCAGCTATAGACATGAAACTAATTCCCAAATGGTGTAGGAATATTAGCTGTCAGAGTTCAGATTACGGAGAAGATATTCCTACCGCCGCATATTATAGGGATGCTGAAACAGATATTAATACTGATGATTCAGAGAATGAGAGAATTGCACTACGTACAGATCCGGAATCGAAGCGTGATGTTCCCTCATACGGTGTAGTTGCTGGTAGACAGACGGACAGAGTTTTGGTTAATGACTCTTTAGAAATAGATACCAGCTTAGATGACAGGAAAGTAGGGAAGGCTAAGGGACGAATACCGAGAAAGAGAAAGAAAGTCAGACGTTCCAAAGATGACTGTGGGAATAGGCTCGAGGTGTCGGCAATAGACTATTGTGAAACTGATGAAGGAACTATTATTAGTGTGTCATCTGAAGACGAGATGGGGAAGTACAAACGTTACGTAAGGTACACAGGAAACAGTGAGCAGACCGACGCAAATAAAGGGAATAGAAAGAAATCATTTAAGAAGAAGAATAATAGTAGACAGATAGCGGGAATTTACTCAACGACGGAAAGTGACTTAAGAAAAATAGAAGACCTTATGACCTTAAGACCTGAGTACTTTAACAGGTTAACAACAGATACCGAAGATGACATAATTAGGGAGAGAAGTATTAATGTATTGAGAGACAATGAAGTATTTAACTTGGGCACACTCTATAACTGTTAAAATTACTTGGGTGAGGAAGGAAAGGGAAATAGTTTTGGCTTATGAGAAGAACTGCGGTTTGAGCATATAGATATATGAGCTGTCTAAAATAGGCAGATGAATTGTTTAGTGTAGCATCACATGGTACAGAGTAGTCGATAGTGTTGTTGAGGACAGAGAGTTACGGCAAATGATATTCTACGTGGATACGTAATACAGGATATCTTCTGTTTGGTTACGATGTAGGGAGAGTAAACTAGATAAAAGACTTCCGGTTTCAAGATGGCGACGGACGGTCGTGTTGTTTTGTGTTCGTTAACTTTTTCGCGTAAGGGATGGATTTATTCATTTCTTGCGTGTAATTGGTGTGCCAGGATGTAAAACCAGGAGTTTCTACTCAAGATCTGCGCGGGTGCTACGGAGTTCGTGCATCGAGCGAAGCCATCCTTGAGTGAATTTTCAGCAGCGTGTGTGGTTCTCAATCAAAAGTCTGTGTTTACGTTTTTTCAACATGGCGGAACAACGTGTGTTTTCCGAACGATCAGCAGTCAACATACCGAAGCGGCGTGGTAGCCGCGCAGGGAAAAAGAAGCCAGGTAAGCGCGGTGGCTTGAGACGTTTTAGACTCAAGTGTCACCGTCTAGGACTCAGGAACATCCGTATTCTATATTGGAACTGTGCCAGTGTAAAACAACGGGGCTCTATTTTAGAAACCCTAGTTTACAGGAACGACATTGTAGCACTCCAGGAGACGAGACTGGGCGATCAGCTACTCCGAATTGCCGGCTTCAAATGTTTCTATAACAGACGACATCTGGGAACGGCGATTCTCGTTCGCGACAGCATGGTGGCGTCAGAGCTAGACATGTCCAGTTGGAACAGTGACGATATACAAATACAGGCGTTGAGAGTTCATTCCAGTATACCATTCGTGTTGGTTAATGTTTATGCCCGCAATGCGAGTGTGGACGCCCAGAAGTGGCAGTGCTTAAGTGGCATATTAGGCCACGAGAGAAATGTTATTTTCTGTGGTGACTTCAACGCTAAAGGCAGATCATGGGGAAACACTTCCTCCAATACACAAGGGGAGGAGCTCGAGACTGCACTGGAAACCATCGACCTGGTTTGTATCAACAGTGGCTGTGTCACCAGGACAGCAAGCCGTCCAGGCGATGAGGACAGTGCTATTGATCTGGCGCTAGTTTCACCTTCACTCACTACAGTGTGTAGATGGGGTGTCCTAGGACACCATGGCAGCGACCACCACCCATGCAGCATATTGGTGGAGAAAGGCAGAACCAGGCAGCACAAGCTAAAGGTAAAGACGTTCCAGTATGACAGTACAGGGCAAGATGTGGTGAGTAAAATAAGACGTGACAAGCGCAGAACGTTTCAGGGCAGGAAGAAAAGGAAAAAAAGCTGGGAGCAGCCACCGTGGTGGAGTTTCGAGGTGGAGAAGGCTTGGGTGGATAAGCGTAGTGCTGTAAGGAGATGGCAAAATGCCAAGAAGAACAGAGCTGGTCATCCTAGTCCCTGCTTGCACTTAGAAAGAGAGATGCACACAAAAGTAAGCTATTTCAAAAAACTGGTCACGGTGGTTAAAAGCGAAAAATGGGCAGAGGTGTGTCAAAGAGTAAGCACAGACAAGTCACTGAAATTGTTCTGGCGACTACATAAAAGCATGAGTGGTGTAGTCAAGAATAAGAGCATTTCTGACTTCCAAGGTGCTGACCTCATCTGGCAGAGGACTGACGAGGACAAGGGCAAAGCCCTCTTTGAACGCTACCTTGAGCAGAGCAACCAGACAGACATGGGAGGCCGGAATCTGGCCAAGGAGGTCACCTCAGACAGATGCAAGGCCCAGAACACTTCGGATGAAGACACAGTGACAGTGCAAGAAATCAAGGCTGTGCTTCGACGATCAAAAAACAGTGCTCCAGGTCCTGATGGCATAAGATACGACGACATAAATAGGTGTACCGACAATGAGCTAGAGAAACTAGCAGACATGTACAACAACAGTATAGGGAGTGCTAGCATCAAGGAGGAATGGTTACACAGCTATCTGATTCCCTTGCCGAAGCCTGACAAAGACCACAAGAAAATTCAGGGATATCGAATTATAACCATGCAGAATACAATAGGCAAGCTGCTGGAGAAGGTAATTGCCAGGAAAATATCAAGCCAACTAGAGAGGCAAGGTGTTTTCCCACCTACCCTGGGTGGGTACCGTCCAAAAAGAGAAACCTGGACCAATGCAGCAGTCTTTGCCCACGATGTCTATGAAGGTTTCCACTCAGGCACTGAAACCGTTGCTGCAGCGATTGATCTTGAGGACGCATACAACAGAGTACCACTGGATTTTTTAATGTTTCAGCTTCTTGAACTAAACGTAAGTCCATTCCTCCTTAGTTGGATCGCTGCAGCTCTCTTCCAACGGAAAGTAGTTTTTAGATGTGGCAGTTGGACTTCGGAACCAACAACAATATATCCTGGCCTACCACAGGGATCACCATTATCTCCGGTACTGTTCAACGCCTACACAGTGAGAATCACCAGTGAGCAGATCACTGGACCTGGCAGGACATTGTCATATGCCGATGATGTTTTAGTGTATCGTCAGGGTAAGGATAGAGAGGAGGTTGCTGTGGAACTACAAACCGAACTCAATCGCATAAGTACTTGGTGTGATGAAGCTGGGGCAATGGTCAACCCAACAAAGGCAACAGTGACTTGGTTCTCGTTGAATAATCATATTGTCAACAATCCAACACCAACTGTAATGCTGTGTTCAGAGACGGTGGAAAGAACGCAGGCAATGAATTACCTGGGGATACGGTTTGATCGAAGCCTTGCTTATAATGTGCACATAGACCAGGTGATAACAAAGGCCAAGCGGGGTTTGGCAGCGATGCGGGTGATGGCGGCAGCAAACTGTGAGCAGCGCCATCTATGTCTTCTGTACGAGGGGCTGGTCATGTCTGTTTTGGAGTATGCAATGGCAATCCTGACTGTCAGCCATAAGCAGATAGAAAGGATGGAAAGGATACAGAATGAAGCTATGCGCATTATTCTTGGATGTACAAGAGATACAGCATGCAGGGCGATGCGCTACCTTCTTGATTTTCCAACCATTGAAGAGAGAATGCAAGTTTGCAGGGCACGTGCCTACCTCAGAATTAACGCAAACACACAGCATCCACTGCATAGTGAAATTAGGAAGGTGAAGGGCAGCAGGTTAAAAAGAGGACGGTCGTGGATGGGTCAAGCCGAGGACATTCTTCAACAGGTGTGTTCACTTGAGGACTTAGAACCTGGCGAGGAGTGGGTGCAAGTGCCAACAGACTTCTGCACATCCTTTTCAGTTTGCATCCAACTAGATAGAAAATGCAGACAAGAAAATCCGGCTGCTGTTGAGGCTGAAGTACAAGCGTTGATTTTCGAGAATTCGCTAGACAGTGACGCGGTCATCTACACAGATGGGTCGGTCGTCCGACATGTGAGAAGCTCATGGGCCTTTACAGCTCGGGCCGGAGGGAGAATTGTGAAGGAGGACTCTGGTGCTTTCACTGAAACCACAAGTAGCCTGACCATGGAAGTCATGGCAGTAAGTAAAGCAATAACATGGCTCGAGACACAGACATTCACTAGGGCTTGTTTCCTTAGCGACTCAATGAACATGATCAAGAGGATAGAGGAGGGGTCGATCCGAAGAGAATGGTTGCTGCCTCTGAAGCGGTCTCGGCTGGCAAAGATTAGTTTCATCTTCGTGCCAGGGCATGCGGGAGTACAAGGAAATGAGCGGGCTGACAAGCTCGCAGGTGAGGCTACTGTTGAGGGCGGACGCGCCATGGACCAGGCTGACATTCTGAATGCTCTACGAGAAGTGAGACTTTTGCAAGAACCAAGTGATGACTGTGAATCTATAACAATGGCCAGACTGCGAGAGCAGCAAATTAAAAGAGGGGTGGCCAAACAAGAACACTACGCAGGAAGCCAAAGAAGATTGATAAACCAACACAGAACTGGCGTCGTTAGCCGCTACACGCTGCGGGATTTGCTGAGGAGGGGATCCGAGCACTTATGGACTGAATGGTCCGATGTGCAACGAGGATGATCTGTCGACTAACTAACTAACTAACTAGATAAAAATAGTCCTTTGTCCGGAATGGAAAGAATGGAGAGTTAATCAGGTTGACTGATGTATAACTGATGTGATTAAAATGGAGTAGATTCAGCACAGAATTAGTAGAGGATGAGAGATAAACTAAGTACTAGAAATGCTTCGACTCAGAGCTATGACGTGATGTCTGAGATAGTTTCGCTTGGGAGTTTGAGAAGTAAGTATAGTATGTTGACAGGTGAACCGAGAGTGTCTGGTGAGGAGATATAGATTGAGGAGGAATTGAGTATCCTGTGTGTAAAATAGTCAGTTGAACGCGAGAATATTAAGAGTAAAAGACTGTAGAAGTTGATGCTTGAAGAATACGAGTTACGTCGTGCTTGTGGAGAAAGAAGAGTTGATTAAGTCTGAGAAAGTTGTTGTGTGGAGAAATTTAGAATGCGGAATGAAGTTTGTTTTGAAGAGATAGTAGATAGTGCTGTGAAAGCGATATAAGTTGCGAGAGGTAATGTATAGGGTCTGACCTTCGTATGGGAGTGAATGATTGAGTAAAGTAGAAATAAGGAAGTAGTGAATTGTGAAAGTCCTGTGGAGTTATTCGTCTGGTTATGCGTTGTTCATACGTGAGTATAACTGTAGTCAAACAGGTGTTCGTCGGGATGAGTGAAGTGGGATAGAGGTGTGGTGACGTCGCCTATGTGAAATACATAGATAAAATGTAATAGTTGCGATGATATGTCTTGTGTCAATGTGTGTAGAGGAGGTCGATACGCTTAGATTGTGGTGAGTGATTGCTGGAATGTTGAATTGGCGTCTAAATTGTTTTTTGTAGTAATAGTATGGACACGTTAGGTTGTCGCGACGCGAGAGTAGTCGTGAAATGAGAGCGAGGTTGTGTAGCACTGTCCGTGTGAATATCTGAAGAGTGGTTGTTAAGTGACGTTGATAAAACGTGGAACATAGAGTATACGAAAATTGAGAGATAGAAAGAACATGATTGGAGGATTGTGATGTCTTTTCGTTAAAATATCTGACGTTGGAAGGAAATTATGGAAGTTGTATAACGGAAACAGAGTTAACATTCTGAATGATGTTTCATAAAACTTGTTTAGTATTCTTGACAGGGAAATGTCGAAGCAAGAGTGCCTAATACTGAGAAACGAGGAAAGTGAGGTCCGTTGTCAGTTATAACTGGCGTGGGTTGCAGTGAAAAGAGTGAAAGATACGGAGGTAAACAAGGTTAGTTAAATGAATGTTGGAGAACGTGTTCCGAGGAGGGTGACCGGTTTGATTATCGTCACGATGCAAGAGTGCTAGGAGAGACTTGAGGATAGCTTAGAGTAGTGCTGGTGAGACGTTGAAAGTACTGATGCAGGAGAAGGAAATAGTAATTGCGTCGGGTAGACGAGAAAATTAGAAGTAGAATTAGTTGTATTGGTGAGAGGTCTATAGTAAATAGATAAGTTCTTTTGATGGGAGTAGCATGGTGGAGATACTGTAGTTAACAGTAATGATTAAGAAGTGGTAGTGATGTTTGGTACAAATCCAAGGGAAACAATTGGTGTACCGAGCCACAGGTTAATTAGTAGATAGATGACGGCTGGTACATTGAGATGACATTGGAATAATCGCCACATTAGTAATAGATAAAATGAATTGACCTGTAGTTTACAGTGCTTGCTTAAGAGGATGTTCCAGATATTATGATCTGTTAGGAGTTAAGCTGGAAAATGGTAGAAAGTTGTGAGGGGAGATAATCAATGTTTGACTTCCAGAAAAAGGAACGGTCAGTTGTTGAGTAGTGATTTTGGTTGAGGGGAACAAGTATTGTTCCGCGTTATAATGATCTGTAGATAACAGATATATATATATATATATATATATATATATATATATATATATATATATATATATATATATATATATATATATATATATATATATATATATATATATATATATATATATATATATACGTATTTTGGCATTAATGCTTGGCATTGAGTTGTTTTGTTTTATAACAAAATAGGCATGACTTGTGTAAATAGATATGTGTTACGTTAGGCCAAGGTTAATGGGCCACTGTACGTAGAAATTTGAAGGGAGTTGTATTTTTTTGAAAACCTTCTCTTTAGCGAGAAGACAATTGTTTTAAGGAGTCTGAGTTTTAATGCCTCATATATAATATGTTTTTTTTTGCTTGATTTGGTCCTGTAAAATGATTGTTAGTATTTTAGAATAGGATTATTGTGTTCTTAGAATTGTGCATACAAACTACTGGTCCGTAAAAGAGACCAGTAGTATTAGGTAACAATAGATTAGGATGTATGTTGTATTATTTTAATCATCATCACCATCGTCATCACCATCTTCATCACCATCAGCATCATACCTTTAATTGACATGAGGGGAAACATAAATGATGTTATAAAAATGTGGGGGGGGGGGGGTATATTGTCCTGTTGTGATTTTATTTCGCTGTTTTGTATGTTAAATAGTAGTTAATTAAGTTATGTTTAAATTACAGGGTTTTGTCTAGAATAAAGACAATACATGGGGCTTTAATTAGGACCCTTCGTTCAGAAAAGAGTTAATAAAACTACTGAGAGATAATAAAGAGACACATTCGCTTTGTAAAGAATAAGTTCATGGGTATTCTGTTGCTGTGATAATCAGCGTAGAGAGGTTGATATGGTTATGAAGTAGTGGAAACATATACCGGGGATGGTTATGGGAAAGTTTAGAGTTACACTAAAGGCAGCATTGATTGGAAATATATGGATTGGAAGCCATATGGGGGAAGAAAAAATTAATATAGCAGTGGGGTAAATGAGGAGAAAGTTTTAAACATAGTTTACATGGGGTCAGAAGAGCCATGATGTACACAGGATTGCGGGGTTATAGAAAAAGAAGTGGGTAACGGGTTAGCCCAGATAAATAGCAAAAACATGAATTGAATCCATGTTTAAATCTGAAGAGTGATTAGACACTGTGGATAACAGTAAAATAGTAAAAAATGAACATAGTGGAGACATAATGACAAGGGGTTTTTTGTGGGTCCGTAATATATGGACTGAGATAAAGTTGATTGCAAGCAGTCACAGACAGGAGTTAGGGATAGTAAATTGCTGCTGTCGATAACGGCATAAGTGGAGCTTTTAATAGATATGCCCATAAGAAATGGACAGTAAGGGGTCGCTGAAATTTTCGGCGAGAGAATTCTGAGTGAGGTATAGGAGAAGATTAGTTATGTGAGGTGATGTGTATAATGTTGGAGGAGGTCTTAAGGGAAAATAGACCTTTTTAATTGTGTCCTCGGGATATTGTTTTGTGGTTGACATTACAATGAGAGGTTGAAGTAAGGTTCAGAGACGTAAAAGTAGTAGTGTCTGTAATATATAGACAATTGGAAGGGAATAATGTTTTTGATGCTGTAGATAGCAGCGTAAACGTTTACCATGATGAGTGGTACTGTAGGAGATATAATTATTTTAGACTTTATTACATAAAGTCTCAAATGACATAGGGGGGTAAAGGAGTGTGGTTTGGTAAAGGTAAAGGTGTGTGTGATTTAGCTAAGTGTAGTTTTTGTAAGAAAGAGTTCTACTGCTTCTTTTAAATTCCGGTGGCCACCGATTCTTTGTCTTCCTATCGTGTGAAAGTGATTTCAGTGGAGAATTAGTGGGGTTGGTAATGACAATAGGGAGTTGGTATCAGAAGACTACAGCGTTTGAAATTTTAAGCAGGTTGCTTATGAAGAGAAGAAAGAGTATTTAAGAAAACGTGTTATGATGTATTCTATAAAGTTGAAATTTAAATGTTATTAAGGATATGTAAATATGTTATGTTTGTTTGAAGGGCCAGAAACGAAGAAGAAGTGGGTTGATATATAGCAGGGGAAAGAGTTAAAGAAATAGAATATTTACTTAAGTTGGAGTTGGTTTGGGGAAGATTAGAGGAACTGTGAGGGGTAAGGAAAAAGGGGGAATAGAGTAAGGGGATTAGGAGTAAAGATTTTTTTCTTTTATAGGAAAAATTCTTTAATTAACATGGGGAGGTGTAACAGAAGTAGAGTAGTAAGTGGGAAAAGGCTACGGCACGATTGAGCATCGGGGAAGAATGGGAAGAGAGATGCTCAAGTCGTGACGTAGTGGGTTGTCAGGGGGCAGTATAGATCAGGGTCTGGACTTGGAAGGACGCCATCTTAATAGACTTTGTCATCGTCAAGAAAATAAACCCTATTTATATGAAACCAAGTCTTTGTTAGTCCTTTACACTGTTACACTACCAACTGACAGAATACCACAAGCTATGATGTACAAATCAAACGCAACCTGAAGAAGAGGCCGACTATGTAAACGATGGATAGGGGGAATTACAGAGACCATGGGAATCTCGATATGTGAAGCTTATAACCGGGCACACTCCCGCTGTTTATACTTCACCTCGACACCGTAAGGTACAAGAGGAACAAGATGAGATGAGATGATGAGACATAGCCGCGCTGTAGCTTAAGGGAAGTGAGCTCGTTTCACAATTTCCGGACACAACAAGTCGATGGTTTAAAATCAGCTGCGGGCGACTTGGAAGCAGACCACTTTGCGTTTATTTTGTTGATATGAACAGACGGTTGTTCAAAATGCAATGAATAGTAAATAAGCTAGTAAGTTGCATATCCTTTACAGGACGTTGCAGTCAACACCATCATTTTTTGCTGTTGTGATCTCTTGGCAAGGTTACTTTCAGTAGATTGCCACTGCTTTCTAAATGACCGGCACCCATACCATTTTGTAAAAAATCAACGTCCGTAACACTTCGCCATGGAGTGGGCATAATGGTAAACTATTGAACGTAAAAATTGCCCCATGCATGAGTCAAAAAAAAATTGCTGTATTTGATTGCCGTATACTGTAAAGGGCAAGCAACTAACTTTGAAAAGACAACACATGCACATCTTTTTCAGCTATCAAAGGGAAACGATCGCATTAATTTGTTGAGAACAAATCTATCAGTATAGTATGTCCCACAAAGAATGCCTTCATTCACGATCAATTATTTTGAAAACTGCCTGTTGCATCGCTATGAAATTTTTCCAGCCGTCTTATATTTACCCCCACCCAAGGAATATGTCTTTGATAGGTCCAAAAACAACTTAAATCATCGAAAGCGGCGACATTCCTTTGGTGTTTTGCTGAACAACTAGTGATTTCTCGCTAACAAATTTATGTTTACAGTAATGTGAGACCCGCCAATTCAGATGACACACAAAGGCGTATCCGGATTCGTATGGGAGTGAGTGCAATGAAAGAACTAGCTTAAAATCGACAGGGTCGGCTGCATTGCACCGGGTTTTTTTATCCCATATGGCTCAGTTTCTTTCCGCAGAGCGGAAAGCGTCGCACAAAGCACGAACTCCGTAGCTCCAGCGACGACCCTCGAGAGTCTCCGAAAAAATGCACTCGTGAAATGAAGGACGCGGACCGGAATCGAACATACAACCTTCGGAGCCAGAGTCAGACGGCTTGACCACTTCACCACGGAGAATCCCGAGAGGGGTGCAATGTGTAATATTAGTAAAGACATAGAATTGACACAGGCACGGGGTAAATAATTTGTAAATTAACAGGAAAGTTGAAGGAATATATTTCTTACCTTATTTTTCATTTCCTTCTTGTTTCTTCAGCTGCTGGTTAATAAAGTGTACACAAGTATTCATGTTAGCTTTTTATATTGAGTTCGTGAAAGCTTCCAAATAGCTGTGCGTTAATGTGCGTATGGAGTGACCAGAAATGATACCGCAATTTAGTCATCATGTTTCCATTTTTAAGGATCTGTTCTGCTGCCTGTGTAGTTTGTTCACACGTATACATGGGTGACAGACCCGCTTTGAGTCTTCGTGAAAGACTCTCTACTCTGCTGTTTACCGTTCAGAGACGGAACATGATTACTTGTTTTGCGCTATGAAAATAGTTGTCAGTGTCTCTGTAGTGGGCTTTCTTCTTAACGACCAAGATGTTGGTCCTCTTTTCATTGAAGTTTATAGATTGATTCGTATGCACGTGTGTTGTCCCCTAATTTGACATCGTGTTTGCTCTCACGTTTCTTGTTATGCCACAATATGTCAGTTTCCACCGCAATATAACTCTTCTGTTGGTATTCATTGCGTTTAGTGTGTGTGTGTGTGTGTGTGTGTGTGTGTGTGTGTGTTTGTGTGTGTGTGTGTGTGTGTGTGTGTGTGTGTGTGTGTGTGTGTGTGTGTGTGTGTGTGTGTGTTTCAATACAGTTGTTTGTCACCGCTGAGGGCTTGCGGAATTGAAAATTCATCACTGTGGAATACAAACTGTTGCCATTGACATTATGCTGATGCTGTAATGTTTAGGGCCTGCAATTCGTCTGAATAGTTGGAGCAAAATATCTCAGGCCTTAATCTGTGTCGGACGATTCCAGTAGGTTGATGATTGCTCTCGATTGCATAAAATTCAATCCATCCTATCTCCAATAGTCCGCTTCCTCTTTCAACACATGGTCCTCACATTTTTTCCAGTAACTTTTATCAATATTGAATAGCGCGGACTGGTTGACAGACAGACAGACAGACAGACAGACAGACAGACAGACAGACAGACAGACAGACAGACAGACAGACAGACTGACAGACAGACAGACAGACAGGTAGATTGGTAGGTAGGTAGGTAGGTAGGCAGAAAGGTCGGTGGCTGGCTGACTGGCTCGGTGGGCGGGTGGGTGGGTGGGTGGGTATGTAGATAGATAGATAGATAGATAGATAGATAGATAGATAGATAGATAGATAGATAGATAGATAGATAGATAGATAGATAGATAGATAGATAGATAGATAGATAGATAGATAGATAGATAGATAGATAGATAGATAGATAGATAGATAGATAGATAGATAGATAGATAGATAGATAGATAGATAGATAGATAGATAGACAGACAGACAGATAGAGAGACAGACAGACAGACAGACACACGGACGGACGGATAGATAGATAGATAGATAGATAGATAGATAGATAGATAGATAGATAGATAGATAGATAGATAGATAGATAGATAGATAGACAGATAGATAGATAGATAGATAGATAGATAGATAGATAGATAGATAGATAGATAGATAGATAGATAGATAGATAGATAGATAGATAGATAGATAGACAGACAGACAGACGGACGGACGAACGGACGGACAGACAGACAGACAGGTAGGTAGGTAGGTAGTTAGATAGATAGATAGATAGATAGATAGATAGATAGATAGATAGATAGATAGATAGATAGATAGATAGATAGATAGATAGATAGATAGATAGATAGATAGATAGATAGATAGATAGATATGATAGATAGATAGATAGATAGATAGATAGATAGATAGATAGATAGATAGATAGATAGATAGATAGATAGATAGATAGATAGATAGATAGATAGATAGATAGATAGATAGATCCTAGCCAGGAGCCGGGCCGAGTCAGCTAGTTTATTTATATAATCACGTTTCATGAAAGAACCCCAATTGGAGACACCTCTGAACAAACCCATTTAACTTCGCGCTGTTTGTGCCAAAACGAAAACCGCGAGTCAATTTTGAAAAGAGCGGGGGGGGGGGGGGGTCTTGCTGAAGCTGTAATACATTTAAAATGATGGTATTAATGCCGGAACCGTAAATTATATACCGCATATAAACAAACATTGAAATCTGCTGTACAATCTCCAGAACAAAATTTTTTTTGTTGGGTGGACATAATGATAAGGTTATATGCTAAATCTCATCATTTTCCCTCAGTTGGTTACTGAGATATTGAATTTTATATTGAGGCAACAAACACAAAAAACACACTATAAATATATCTAATTGTTAGCAATTCATATCAAAGTATGAGGTGGGGTGGTTAATTGTCTCTAAATTTTGTGTTGCTCCTAGGAGGCCAGTAAAAAATCTTTTTTATTATTATTTTTGTTGGTAAAAAGTTTATTATATACTAAAACAGTGTCTTTTTACATCAGCAAATACAGCATATACATTCATTCACGTGTGGCAACATTATATTCTTGGCATGGTGTAACTACATACATATTACCTGTTGACGATGGTGGTTAAGTAATCATTCGCGCCCATGCATAATAAACCATTTAATAGGAAACCTTTCACACTTCAGGCATTCTCATTCGCACTTATGTGTCAATCCAATATATCGGATATACATACATCGTGCCCCACCGCGCATAATTGCGTACGTTGGACATGATCATGTCATACTCATGTGATAAGTACTGAACAATGAATAAAATAGAACGTGCTTATCGTCCCATGATGCATAAGTTCTGTTTCTGACCGTTGAGAAAATGGCCGGATTGATCTAAAATCCGTCCAAAGAAGCTCAAAGAGCGGTGATTCAGGTTCTTTCATTTGAAGGATGTCGACTAGTGGGCATTCATAGAAGAATGCAGGCAGCGTACGGTAACAAATGTGTGTCGAAGACAACAGTAACAGACTGGGCACGAGTGTTTCGGAAAGGACGTCAGTTCACGATAGATCTTCGACGGCCGGGCCAAGCGCATATTGTTGCAACAGCAAAAACCATCGCCAAAATTAATTCAGCAGTACAGGTGAACCGTTGTCGAAACATACGTTCGCTAGCGAAAGAATGTGATGTGTCAACTGGGACAATTCAAAAGGTCGTTCGTAAGAAACTGCAACATCGGAAGGTGTGTTCACAATGGGTACCACGGTTGTTGACAGACCACCAAAAAGAGGAACGCATGGGATGGTGTTTGAACCACATGTTGCGTTACAGGGTGGAGAGTGATGCATTTCTCTTCCGCATAGTGGCAGGCGGTGAATAATGGTGTTACTTTGAGCACTTTTAGCCGAGCAGCAAAAGAGAGAGCATGCAATGGAAGCATGCTGGATCACCCAAAGCCAAATAATTCACGTTACAAGTTTCCGCTTGTAAGGGTATGCTGAGCGCATTTTGTGACCATAAAGGGCTATTGTTGGCCGACTTTAAAGAACCTGGTGTCAACATCAACTCTACCCACTACTTGCAAACACTAGACAAGCTGCAAAAAGCCATCAAAAATAAACGACCCGGCATGCTTCTTGCGGTGTGATTTTGTTGCACGATAATGCTCATCCGGCCTCCGTGGCCAAAGGCTTGCGAACGCGGTTCGTGAGCCGGGTACCAGGCGTTCGAAGCTCAGCTGCGACCGATTTGTGCAGCAGACAGTGTCACGTTGTGCTATAACGTGCTGATATGGGAGCCGGTCGTTCATAAAGCAATGACAAACCACTGAACGTAACACTTGCCGAGTACATCAACAGCAGCTAAAAACTGATGGTGTTGACTGCAACGTCCTGTAAAGGATACGCAACACACACACACACACACACACACACACACACACACACACACACACAGACACACACACACACAAATGCTCCTCCGCATGTCGCAAAGATTGTGCAAGAAGCATTAGCAAAGAAAACATGTTTGCATATCCTTTACCGGACATTGCTGTCAACATCAGCATCTTTCAGCTGATTGTTGATTTCTTGGCAAGATTACGCTCAGTAGTTTGCCATTGCTTTCTGAGCGGCCGGCTCACGTACCCCGTAAGTTACCGACGCGATTCGAACCACTGCTAAGTCTCACCGTCGTCACGTTACTTACGAGAGTATAAGAGATTACGGAGAAAAGTCGCTAACCTCTAGGCCAGAAAGCCGGCATAACAATCTTTTTTCTGCGGACGGCATTTGCCGCTTACCTAAGCAACGGAATGCTTGCCTGAATGCGTAGGGCGACTTCTTCTGACCAACCCATGGTGCATAATTCATTCAAAATGAATGCTTTGTTTAATTCTACCACACCTGTTAATGTTTCTTTCATGCTTTTGTAATAAAGCCATTGGAACGGGTTTCAAATGAACGTCCCTAATACACACACACACACGCACGCACGCACGCACGCACGCACACACACACACACACACTCGAAAAGCCACATTGTGCCAACGGCTTCGGGCGGAGGAGCCCGATTAGGAGGGTACACGCCTTACCATAGTGCGAGGAAATGCACCCTAAAGACCTAATTTCATGTCAGGGCAGATCAGGCACTAAGCCTAGACCTAAGACTGGTCTAAGATGGAAGCTCCACCAGACGCAGTTCTTTGCTGATCCGGAAGCTTCTACAGCTTGTCTTATTACAGATGTGTTGGCGTTGCCTTTCCTCTGGAGTACACTCGGCAGGCCGAGACAGGGGTCATGCTGCATGGGCAACATATGTTCTTTAAATTCAGCCCAGGCTTTGTGCCGTGGAGAGTTATAGCTCCACTTTACAAACTATCGTCCATCAAGATGACAAGGTGTCAATCATATATATCTTTTCTCCATGGCTGTCGATGGATCTACTGCCACAGTCATACAGTGGTCAGTTAGTGAGTGATATTATGGCATTAAAAGCATGAGTTATGGGAGAACTAAGGATGGACCACAAACACATAACATGTGTCACATATGACAGGTTGTAGCAAGCTGACACAGAGGTTGGTGAATGATTCCGACCACAACTGCTGTAATTTGGCATCACTACCCGCAGAATCAGGCGTGACCACACGCGGGACAAAATAAGTGCATCTACAATTATTGTGCTGCGCCAGCAATCAACAGCTGTGTCTGCCGAGGGTTTGTGAGAACATAGTGACTTACTGCGGTATCTAGCGAGGGTTTATGAGAACATAGTGACTTACTGAGGTATCTAGCGAGGGTTTGTGAGAACATAGTGACTTACTGCGGTATCTAGCGAGGGTTTATGAGAACATAGTGACTTACTGCGGTATCTAGCGAGGGTTTATGAGAACATAGTGACTTACTGCGGTATCTAGCGAGGGTTTGTGAGAACATAGTGACTTACTGCGGTATCTAGAGAGGGTTTGTGAGAACATAGTGACTTACTGCGGTATCTAGCGAGGGTTTGTGAGAACATAGTGACTTACTGCGGTATCTAGCGAGGGTTTGTGAGAACATAGTGACTTACTGAGGTATCTAGCGAGGGTTTGTGAGAACATAGTGACTTACTGCGGTATCTAGCGAGGGTTTATGAGAACATAGTGACTTACTGCGGTATCTAGCGAGGGTTTATGAGAACATAGTGACTTACTGCGGTATCTAGCGAGGGTTTGTGAGAACATAGTGACTTACTGCGGTATCTAGAGAGGGTTTGTGAGAACATAGTGACTTACTGCGGTATCTAGCGAGGGTTTGTGAGAACATAGTGACTTACTGCGGTATCTAGCGAAGGTTTGTGAGAACATAGTGACTTACTGCGGTATCTAGCGAGGGTTTGTGAGAACATAGTGACTTACTGCGGTATCTAGCGAGGGTTTGTGAGAACATAGTGACTTACTGCGGTATCTAGCGAGGGTTTGTGAGAACATAGTGACTTACTGCGGTATCTAGCGAGGGTTTGTGAGAACAGTGTGACTTACTGCGGTATCTAGCGAGGGTTTGTGAGAACATAGTGACTTACTGCGGTATCTAGCGAGGGTTTGTGAGAACATAGTGACTTACTGCGGTATCTAGCGAGGGTTTGTGAGAACATAGTGACTTACTGCGGTATCTAGAGAGGGTTTGTGAGAACATAGTGACTTACTGCGGTATCTAGCGAGGGTTTGTGAGAACATAGTGACTTACTGCGGTATCTAGCGAGGGTTTGTGAGAACATAGTGACTTACTGCGGTATCTAGCGAGGGTTTGTGAGAACATAGTGACTTACTGCGGTATCTAGCGAGGGTTTGTGAGAACATAGTGACTTACTGCGGTATCTAGCGAGGGTTTGTGAGAACATAGTGACTTACTGCGGTATCTAGCGAGGGTTTGTGAGAACATAGTGACTTACTGCGGTATCTAGCGAGGGTTTGTGAGAACAGTGTGACTTACTGCGGTATCTAGCGAGGGTTTGTGAGAACATAGTGACTTACTGCGGTATCTAGCGAGGGTTTGTGAGAACATAGTGACTTACTGCGGTATCTAGCGAGGGTTTGTGAGAACAGTGTGACTTACTGCGGTATCTAGCGAGGGTTTGTGAGAACATAGTGACCGACTCCGGTATCTACCAAGAGTTTCAGAGAACATGTCAATCAATCAGTCAGCCACATTGATTTTTATAAATAAATAAACGTAGTGTCGCACAAAAAAATTTTTTTTAAACCCTAAAATTGTGATGATGATTACAATTCACATTGATGATAAATGATGATGATGACGGTGATGATGATAAACGATTATGATGCTATACATGATGATGCTGATAATGATGTCCTGAGAAACAAATATTTCTGCACACTTCTCCACAACAAATACCAGTGTGTCAGAACCAGTGCTCTTTGGTATGAACAGGTCAACACCATCTTGTTCTTAATATTCAAGAAGTAATTGACTTTTCAGAGACGAGCTGCATACGTGTATTATTTCGGCGCAGATGTAACCAAGTAAAATACTTTTATAATCAGCAATTGCTCGATTTTTAAAAACCGAAAATAAGTTTTTGAGAACGGGGACAAAGCATCTAAACTAGTGGTTCTCAACTGCTGGGGAATCCCCCTCCCCAGGGGGGAATTTTAGGGTTTCCAGGGGGATGGGGAGGGATTAAGATTATTTCAAAATCGCATTAATACAAGAGCCAGTTACTTGATATTGTTTTTCCCTCTAAATTTTACTGTTCTGTACTTCTCGCCCTCATGAAATTCGTTTTATAACGTAAGTAGACCACATTGTATGTAGATATTTAGACTAGTTCTAGTGTGTTATTAAATTTAGCTTCCATTTTTATGTATACTGTGTAAGGGTGGTGGTGGGGGGATTTATAGGAAGGAAATTTTAAAAGGAGGGGGGGGGGGGAGAATGACGTTCTGAAAATATGGAAGAGGGGGACATGGGCCAAAAAAGGTTGAGAACCACTGATCTAATACCAAGACTTACCACGACGTCTGGTTAGCCTGGGTATGCGGGTGTCTTGTGAACAATAGTGTAAGGAATCTAGGCATCCCTCGGCGTGACTCCCATGTGTCCGCAGCCTGTTGCATTAATACTTAACGCTGTGTTTTTTTTTTTTTATGTATAGAATGCGTGGTTAGTTTAAGTATGTGTGATTTTACAAACCATAATTATCTCTCTCGGCTTTCTTCCCCTCATCATCATCATCATGTGACGTGCTGGTAAACGTGGGTGGTCATGTGTAGCCATCTCACGGAACTACTAGAGTCGTGGATCAGCTCAGTGTTCTTGTCTCGCCCAAGTTCATCCAGGTATTTACTTCTCTGTCTTCCCCTCGTTCTCTTCCCCTCAATCTTGCCAGTTGGCACCAACTTCTCCAATTTATTTCTTCTCTTAACTTGCCAAAACAATTGTGACTATAGCTTTCCATTTTTATGTTGTCCTCTTATCCCTACTTCTTCAAACTACCAAACAATACACATGTCTTTCTCCCCATTAGCTGCGTTCTCTATTACTATAACTAGTCTTTGTATTACATTCTCATTCTGAAAGTAAGGAAATAGAATCTATAGTGTTGTTTTTTTTTTTTTTTTTTTGTTGCATCAATATAAAATTCAATATCTCAGTAACCAACTGAGGGAAAATGATGAGATTTAGCATATAACCTTATCATTATGACCACCCAACAACAAAATTTTTGTTCTGGAGATTGTACAGCAGATTTCAATGTTTGTTTATATGCGGTATATAATTTACGGTTCCGGCATTAATACCATCATTTTAAAAGTATTACAGCTTCAGCAAGACACACCCCCGCTCTTTTCGAAATTGACTCGTGGTTTTCGTTTTGGCACAAACAGCGCGAAGTTAAATGGGTTTGTTCAGAGGTGTCTCCAACTGGGGTTCTTTCATGAAACGTGATTATATAAATAACCTAGCTGATACGGCCCGGATTCTTCAGCTCCTGGCGGGGATCTATCTATCTATTTATCTATCTATCTATCTATCTATCTATCTATCTATCTATCTATCTATCTATCTATCTATCTATCTATCTATCTATCTATCTATCTATCTATCTATCTATCTATCTACCTATCTATCCTATCTATCTATCTATCTATCTATTCTATCTATTTATCTATCTATCTATCTATCGACTTACCTATCTACCTATCTACCCACCCACCCAGCAAGCCAGCCAGCCAGCCAGCCACCTACCTTTCTGCCTACCGACCTACCTACCTACCAACCTACCTTTCTGTCTGTCTGTCTGTCTGTCTGTCGGTCTGTCTGTCTGTCTGTCTGTCTGTCAACCAGTCCGCTCTATTAAATATTGATAAACGTTACTGGAACAAATGTGAGGACGATGTGTTGAAAGAGGAAGAGGACTATTGGAGAAAGGATGGATTGAATTTTATGCAACCGAGAGCAATCATCAACCTACTGGAATCGTCCGACACAGATTAAGGTCTGGGATATTTCGCTCCAACTATTCAGACGAATTGCAGGCCCTAAACATTACACATCAGCATAATGTCAATGGCAACAGTTTGTATTCCATAGTGATGAATTTTCAATTCCGCAAGCCCTCAGCGGTGATAAACAACTGTATTAAAACACACACACACACACACACACACACACACACACACACATACACACACTAAACGCATTGAATACCAACAGAAGAGTAATATTGCGGTGGAAACTGACATATTGTGGCATAACAAGAAACGTGAGAGCAAACACGTTGTCAAATTAGGGGACAACACACGTGCATACGAATCAATCTATAAACTTCAATGAAAAGAGGACTAACATCTTGGTCGTTAAGAAGAAAGCCCACTACAGAGACACTGACAACTATTTTCATAGTGCAAAACAAGTAATCATGTTCCATCTCTGAACAGTAAACAGCAGAGTAGACAGCCTTCCTCGAAGACTCAAAGCGGGTCTGTCACCCATGTGTACGTGTGAACAAACTACACAGACAGCTGAACAGATCCTTAAAAATGGAAACATGATGACTAAATTGCGGTATCATTTCTGGTCACTCCATACGCACATTAACGCATAGCTATTTGGAAGCTTTCACGAACTCAATATAAAAAGCTAACATAAATAGTTGTGTACACTTTATTAACCAGCAGCTGAAGAAACAAGAAGGAAATGAAAAATAAGGTAAGAAATATATTCCTTCTACTTTCCTGTTAATTTACAAATTATTTACCCCTGCCTCTGTAAATTCTCTGTCTTTACTAATATTACACATTGCACTCCTCTCGGGATTCTCCGTGGTGAAGTGGTCAAGCCGTCTGACTAGGGCTCCGAAGGTTGTATGTTCGATTCCGGGCCGCGTCCATCATTTCAC